>LR749827.1:1058698-1089687 GCA_902729485.2 Mus minutoides | reverse complement strand
GCCAAGTGCTGTCAAGAATTTCAACTCACTTTTGACCTTGTCTCAGGTTGGTCATTGATACCATACACTGCAGGGCAGGGAAACATCTCATCATGGCATGATTCACCATTCGGGCAGCCAAGTCACCTCTTATTTAGATTTATGAATGTCATATTCTTTATTGAGTCTCAGAAGAGTTCTAATCAGAAAGATTCCGAACAGGTTCCAGCCATCTCATTAGTACACAGGAAATTGGATAAAGAACATAACCTCTGAAATCCTCCCTTAGTGATTGATCTTTGGGAAATTAGCCCTCCATGGCTTAGATCATTCTACAGATTATAAACATGCCCAGTAAATATGACCTCCATCTAGGCTTTCCTAGCAACAGCAGTGGCATTTGGCTGCAGATAAAATGCCTGCCACGAGCCAAACAGCTGGAGCAGGTGCTATAAATCAATGCAGGATAGTTCTGGTTCCCTGTTCCAGTGGGACTTAAAGCCTTCCAAGTAGATTATCTGCATAGATTTCAGGGTGGCAATGTGGCATTATGAGCACACAGCTCCCACATCCATTTTCCTTCCATTTACTCAAATGTCAGACTTGTTGAGCAAGAAAGCTACATTGTTGAACAGGAAAATCTCTAAATTAAAGTGCAAGGTGCACTCAATAAAGTCAGCATTTAAGGACAGTTTAAAAAAATCATAAAAAAAGAAGGAAAGTAAGTAAAGGATGGGCTGCTTAGTCAAATGAGTCTATAGTTCCTTGATAGAGGAATACGTTGTGCAAAATACATGTGTGTATGCATATATGGATGCATATACATTTCAGTTGCCATACCATTTCTCATAAACATTCACTAAATAATATTAAATATCAATCAAAGGACATGAAATATGTCTTTAAAAGAGTTTGGAGCTTCCAAATCATCTCACTGAATTAATCAATATTAATGTTTTTGTTATGTAGCTTGTGAAACGTTGACCGGACATAGACAAACTGGTGTTAGGAGGGCAGAGTTCAATTGGACTGTAAAGACTATGAAAGGTATCTTCTAGCTCAAGGGCTACACCTTCCATTCCGCAATCATTGCTGGCCTGTGTAATAGAGAACAGCTAACTACCAGGAGGAAAATAACAGTATAGTTAAGTGTAAAGTTATAGTAAAGGCTCTATTCTAAGTATTTGTATTCTCTTAGGGCAGTGGTTCCCCAGCTCCCAAAGGATGCTACCTTTACTACAGTTCTTCACATTTTGCTGACCTCCAACCATGATTTTTGTTGTTGCTAGTTTGTAACTATAACTTTGCCACTGTTGTGAACTGTAATGTAGATATCTATGTTTTCTGATGGCCTTAGGCAGCCCCTGTGAAAGGTTATTTGAACCCCTAAAGGAGTCATGACCTACAGGTTGAGAACCCATATTTTAGGGGGAAAAAGTCAAACCATTGTACAAAGTTAGTGCACAATTAAAGAAATCTGTGTTTGATCACTATTCTAACTGCAGAGGAGCGATATGGCACAGAGGAAACTGGTTTTGTTTCTACCCCAAATTGAACAATTATGTTTTATCCTCCTCTTCATTTAAGTGGGGGAAAAATCATGTCTTCTGTGTACATTATGATGGGGCATGTTATAAACACATACATGTATATTGAAAGTTCGGTAAGTCCTGAACAATGCTTGTTTCATCTCTCACACAGGGGCTACATCCTCCAGAGGGGGCAATTTTTTTCTAATCTTCATGATGACACCTTTGAGAGTAGTGGTATCACCCTAAATGCCTGACTTTTGGAGTTAATTTCATCATGAGCTAAAGATAATTGTGTTCACACAGGGCCAAGTGCATCACAGATATTCCCTAAAGCCAGCTGTTGCTCCTGCCAGATTTCAAAACCCAGTCATTTGATTTTTCAATACAAGTTAGACATGAGTATCACCTTTAAAAAAATTACATAACTGATTTCTATCCTTTTGTACAGAAATATCTCTGTTAAATCCTGGGACAAAGATAAGTAAGCATGAACCTCTGTACATGAGCCTTAGTTACGTTTTTCTGTGGCAGTGAGCAAGCACTTGCCATGGAGCCACTTGGAGGAAGAATGATTTGGGAGTGCAGGCTACTGTGATGAGAGAAGCCTGGCAGCTGGACATGTGGAGCCTAAGGCTGCTCGCTTACATCTCAGTGAGCCAGGGTAGAGAAGGGAACAATGCTATTCAGTTGGTTCTCCTTTTTATTCAGCCTTTGACTCCAGTCCACTGGATACTGCTGCACATATTCTGCATGAGTTCTCATTTCCCAACTATTACTTTCTGTAAACACACATGTAAAAACACCCCCCACCCCCCCCACACATACATACTTACACATACACACAAAATCATCATAATATATTGTGTATATTGATGTCTCACAGTCACATAGACTTAGTCTCTTCCTTCTCTTTGTATTCTTTTCTCACTTACAGTCTAGGTTAATACAATAATAATAAATGGGAGGAAATCAGGCTGGGCATATGCAGTGATGCAAAGAGCTGTTACAATCTAGGGAACGATAGAAACAGCCAATAAAATTGGATTTAATAAGGAGGAAATGGTGCCAGACAAACCTGATGGATTGTCTGGATGATTACAAATCGCTGCAGAAGAACAACACATCATGAATGCAGTCACTTGGAGATGAGAACACAGTGTGCATGGAACACACTGGACGAAAGACATCAGGCAAAGAACACAGAAAGATAGAAGAAAATGGTACCAATTTGTTGAGGGACTTAAGAGAACTTGCACAGGCGTCTGTTTAAGTCGTGCATTTCTGTTTATTCATCCTCATTAATGATCTCAAGAACACAGTAAACAGTGCACTAATGAAATCAGCAGATGACAGTGAGCTAGGGTATGTTGCAAAACATCAGCGGAGACAGAGAAATAATACAGATGGTCTGAGAGGAGTTACAGATCTTGGGATCAAATAGCAAAATGCAAGTAAGATTGGGAAGAGGCCAGCTTCCCGCACCAAGAAAATAAACGAAAACGCAGATCTAAGCAAGAAGGAGGAAAAACATAGAGAAGCCACTTTAGAGAGACTCGTTGAAAGAGAACAGGGCCTAGATTCTGCCCCATTTATGAGAGTTTGTCCTTCAGAATGACAACCCTAGTGGCATATTACTTTGAACTACAGAGGGAAAAGACACAAGAGTAAAAATAAAAGTGTAAATACAGCTCTTAATTCTCAAGTGGTTGCACCTGGAATATTGCTTGTGATACAAGGGAATCTCCACCAGAAAAAAAAAAAAAAAACTGGAACAAATTGAGAGGAAAAGAGCAGAGAGATGAGTAACAGAGAACCTGTTATAACAGAAGATTAGAGAAGCAAAGCAGAGCTGACTTGGCTAAAAGACCCAGAGGAAATCCCAGCAACAGTCTATAAACTCTGGAAATAAAGAAAGGAAGCCGTAGATGCCGAAGTTGAGCCATCAGAATGAAAAAGAACACATTAAGTTAAAAGTAGAATGTAGCCTGGATGCTAGGGAATAAATCCAAGTACTTCCACCAAGGAGGCAGTGTCATGAATTGTTCCGGGGAAGCCAGAGGATGGAGTTCAAATATTACTTAGAGTCAGAAGCTTAGAATGATAGAGAATATTTGCTCTAAGCAAAGAGGACCTCAGGGGATGTTGCTTAATCCATCTCTTGCTCTCTCCGCTAGAGAATACATCTAAATCATGTCTGGGCATGCTAGTTCCAAAGAATTCAAGATAAGAAGCATGCTGGAAAAGGACTAGGTATTTTACTGCAGGGGTTTTAATAAGTTACCTCTGTGCTGAAGCATACAAAAAACTAATTGATGATTTGACTACAACTAAATGCCAATCTGAAACCCCTCAATTAAATACTCCAGATAGCGGATAACTACGAGAGAAAGAATGGAAGATCTAAATATAGCATAACTGCTATATGAACCACTTTGTTGGTTCATTAGTTGGTGTATAAATGATTGAGCCCTTATATCAGTACATCAATCACTCAGTAGAACATCACCATTTGCCTATACAGAGCAGGAATAGAGTACACAGACGTGGTCACATAAGTGGTTTCATGGAAACTGTCTGTAAGCACTTTATTTACTTTTTTCTTCTTACTAATATAAGAAGTACAATGGGACAGTGTTGTCAGAACAACACAAACACTGAAATGGAGTAGGGACATGTGATAGAGACTTTGCTTCACCTCTGTCACTAACTTGGATGTTAGAAATCAAGAGCCAGTTCTACACTGATGCTGACATTGTATATTATCAGGCTGCATCTCCAGCAAACCAACTTCTCTGTACATTAATACTTCAACCTGCAAAACAAAGTCAATAATATTGTATATTACCTATGATATTTGGGATTAATTAATTAATTAATTAATTAAGTGAGCAATGCAAAATACATTCATCAAACTGCCTAACAGAATATATCATAATACCACAGTAGTTTTCAGTTCACAAAGTTTCCATATTTGTGAACCGAAGTGTTGGATGGGATCCATATAAGCCTTTTCCTGTGTGTTCAGAATTATTCTTTGTATTTATAATCTCTGGTTAGTCTAGAGCTGAGGTTCCAACCTTCTTAATCCTGTGACCCTTTCATACAGCTCCTTATGTTGTGGTGACTTCCAACCACAAAATTATTTTTGTTATTACTTTGTATCTATAATTTTGCTACTGTTATGAATCATAATGTAAATATCTGTGTTTCCTGATGGTCTTAGGTGACTCCTGTGAAAGGGTCATTTGGCTGCCACCCCTGCCCCCGAAGGAGTCACAACTCCTAGGTAGAGGTCCACTGGTCTAGAAAAACAAAATTATAAATGAGTATAGCTAAAAGATAAAAGAAAATAAGTAAATGTCACTCTATGTAATGTTCAAATGCAGATTCCAGATGTATTTAAAAACGCAAACAATAAATGGAGAGAGCTGGTCAAGCTATAACTGAAGAATGGGTACCATTTTTAAAAACATCCAACAGGGAGATATAGACCATACAGTGAAGGTGGGTGAACAGCCTCCCTTGGGGGAAACTGAGGACAGGATAGTGTGCATAAAGTCTGAATTTGCTGTAGCAGGCACGATGAAACCCTGGTACCTGCCCTACAGATGTCTTTACACTAAAGCCTTCACCCACCTTCCTCTTACAGTCAGGCAGAAAAATAACTACAAATCAGCAAATCCATTGCCCTCTGGTTCATTTCTTCAGCAGGGAGTCGATTTCCTTTGCTTCCATATCCAACATCTTCGCTTAATTGCTTTTAAATTTAGATTAACGCATTTGTTGCACAGTATTTTCTTTAAAATATTTGCTAATCATCTCATGTTTGAAATGACTTACTCTTGTAATTACAACTGGAAAAAAACCTTCCCTTTGAACATTTTATCATTTCAATTAATTTCCTCTCTAGGTAACTATCTATCTCTTTCAACATTATTTTGACTGACCACTAATTACATAATGTAAGGCTTATATGCATTTGTCTATGATCTTTCCTCTACCCCTTCCTCTTCTAGAAGGACAAAATATAGGTACACAGAATACAGTGGAGAGTCGGAGACAAGCAAAACACCTGTCTTGGGGTAAATATGTCCCAAAAAAATGTTGGAAGTGTGAGAACAGTTGTAGTAGCCCTGCACGTGAAGTATAAGCCTTCCCAGGCTGTCACCAAAGGATAATTTCAAGCAATAGATCAACATCTACCAAAGGGAAAGTTTTCTATGTCTTTCTATTAAAACATTCTTTTCATTATCTTAAGTATGTTGCCTGAAAAACATACATAATAGTTTAGCTTCAATGCTACAATTATTTGGGAATAGGGATTTTGTACCTTATGATTCTTATGAAAACTTGCATTCCTGCCAAGGAAACATTTAATACACTTCAGTTGCTGCAGATAGGGAGCTGTTTTAACTTTCTGCGCTTATTTGAATTTATCCAATAACCTGAAAGGGGAGGCTGCTAAAAGCATTTGTGGACTAATATTGCACTAGTCGTACCATGGATACGTAAAGCACCAACAGCACTCTAATCCTATTGTGAATCATTACTCAGGCCTTTAATTCAAAGCCCTATTTATCTGGGGTCTTCCTTAGGGTGCTAAAATAAAATGAATGAGTTATATTTTATACAACGTCTAAGCCAGGATTCACATGAATCAGAAATGCATTAGAAAGTTGCACCAATTTTGGCCACTTTTTAGGATTCAATTATTTGTTCTTCCTGAACTAAGACAATGGAGATTTAAACCCAAATCTTCTAAGTTAATTGAACCAAACTACAGAGGTACAATCACATTAGCAGAAATTGTGATGTTAACAAAGGGAAGTATAAAGTGTACACATTTAAGTTTTTCTAGCTAAACTTTTCCTTATTGTTGAACATTTTGAATAGGCAAAAAAAAATATGAATGAATAGATGATAGATAGATAGATAGATAGATAGATAGATAGATAGATAGATGACTGATGGGTAGAGCAAGCTCATATACTGACACATTAAAAAGTTATGTTATCTCCTAGTTTACTAGAGAAAAGCATGTACTGGCTGTATACCAACTTCTGAGAAGTCTCTGAACCTTGAATTATTTGTTTGTTTGTTTGTTTGTGGGAGTTTCATTTTTAGAACACTTTATATACACCAATAGAAAATCCAAGATGGGTGATTTCTCTAAAGACATGACATGATATAAAAATCTTGTAGACTGAAATTATACTGTTACACATGTGTTGGTATATTCGAGTAGGAATTTATATTTATCTATTATGTCAAATCTTTTTAAGATCCCATTACTTTTACCTACGGATAAAAATATTTTACCTTAATTCTTTCTAAACCTAGTGATAATTCTAAAACATTTCTTTGTTTATTCGCTTTTCCTCTTTGCTGAGCCCAGTATGTAGCTCCTCGTCTTTTATTTCTCATTTTTGTATTTTTACCATATATCATTTTTCTCAGCTCGGTTATCCTATTGGCTAGCACTTCAGATAGGCCGCATTCTCCCTCCAAATTGTGGAACAAACAAAAGCCCTTATATAGCTCAGAAAAAAAATGTGTTTGAAAGAAAACCACAAAGCAATATTCCCAGGGTTGCCATGGAGCCTTTCCTGACATTCTAACACAAGAAAATTAACACCTTGAATTCTTGAATTTTGCCAGAGCTCTGTATAATTTTCGGTATCAGAAAAAGACCAGGGCTCTTTGTGGCCTGGTGGGCCCCAAATGATGCTCTCTCATTCACAGGAGTGTTTTCAGAGACTTGGAGTCAAAGTAACCCTGGAGCCAACTATTCTCTTCTTCCTCTTGCCATTTGCTCTCTTGTGAAATGAGACTAACAATCCATCCCTTCTGAGTCCCAGTTTTCTATTCATCAAGTTAGAAATAATACAAGATACCTGATGAAAATACCTTATTTGATTCTTCTAGCATGTTCTGGGTGCTTGCATAAGCCAGGGGCAACTTTAAGAATTTGGCATATCAGTGAATACCATTAACAAAGGGCTCGGCTATCCACCATGAAGTTTAACATCTTGGGATAAAATAGTAAGGACCATCTGGATGGATAGGTTGATAAATAGACAGATGGAGCAAGTTTGGATCGTAAGTTAGAAAAGGTTCAGTAAAGAGTAGCTACTAGACAATCCATATTCATACATATAAGTAAATGTGATTACTCTTCCTCAATCATTTTTCCAAGTAAAAGAACTGTTTACCTGCTACACCCACTCCAGTAGAGTCTGCTTGACAAGCCAAAAGGCCTAAAGGCAGTCATGAGGCAAGGAGTTTCAAGGAATCTATGCCTCCTAGAACCTTGGCATTCCCATAGGCCCTATACTCAAACCCTGCCCCCGCTTTAGTCTGGTGTATGAATCCATGTGCTCTCTTTCAGTATTGTTTTATTATAAGTGCCTTTAAGGATTGATTTTTGACATATAGCTAAGCCTCCACCAGTATTCCAATGGTTCCTAGAAAATCCTTGAACCCGACTATGGTGAACTTGGAATTCAGTAAGAAAGTTACCTATTCAGTAACATTCAAATTCACTTCTAGTAGAGACAATGAAAATAATCAGGCATTACAAAGAACAGAGCTAGAAAAGCCCAGGGCTAGTCTGCATAGTAATTACTTAGGGCAATAGCTGAGTCACACCCAAACACAGGAATACACAATGGCCTAGCAAATGGGTGGGTTGACCATGAAAGAGTTAGTGAAAGGGAATTCCCCTGGTACAGGTTTCTTCACTAGGCCCAGAGCAATAGCATAATCAGGTATTTACTAAAGAACCCCTGGTGGTGGTTTAACAATAGACTAGCATTGCATCAGAGCATTCACCTGGCTCCATTTTAAGTGGTAAATGCAGCCTGGTCCCTGCCATCTTTTGATGTATGCATTCCTTTTGTTTTTTTTGTCACTGTAACTTGGCGAATGTGTTCACCTGGTTTTTTGTTTTTCTTCTGTATAAAAAAGTCTGGTGTTTGTTTGGACAATATATTCAGATCCAGCACACTCTCTCATGTCTGTGTCTGTCTGTCAATTCTCGCTGACTCTATGCTCACCTGTCTGAGACCCTGATTCCCAAGGATTGAGGGGGGCTGACTGGGCCCAGTCCATGGCATTTACCATGATAAAATACCTACAAGCAAAATTGTATGTGTGAGTGTATGTGTGTGTGTCTTTCTGTATACATCTCTGTTTATATGTCTATGTGTGTGTGTTTGTGTGTACATCTGTGTGTATATGTGTGTGTATGTCTGAGTGTGTGTGTGTGTGTGTGTGTGTGTGTGTTTCACTGCACTTGTATGTTTGTATTTGTCTCTGTGTGTGCATCTGTGTCTGGGTCTCTCTCTCTCTCTCCCCACTATGTGTGTGTGTGTATGTGTGTGTGTGTGTGTGTGTTTGTGTGCGTGTGTGTGTGTGTGTGTGTGTGTGTAAGGGCAAAAGGATGGATAGAGGAAACTGATACCTAAAAGGACATCCCTCAGAGTTTACTTACATAATAAAATCCACAGATGTTCAAGTCTCCTTTTTGAAATGTTGTGTAGTATTTACATATAATCTGTCCTCATACTCTTGTATAACTAAAATTATGCCTGGTTTACTTACAAAATTTAGTTAACTGTAAATTATTATTGTTGTTCTATATTATTCATGAAATAATAACCAAATGATGCCTGTACATGTTGAGGTCTGACACAGCTTTTCCTTATAGATTTCTCTTAGAGTTGATTGAATCCACAGGTTGCAAAACCCATTGATATGCAAGTTTAATTATACATGTGAGGTGGGTGTCTCAACAAATACACTGTATAAACACATAGAAAAAAATCTGAGTATTCGTAGTAAAATGCTTTTCTTATAGCAAAGTTATTTATATAGGACACAGGAAAAATAGTGAAACATCTCAACTTTGCAACTTATTCAATATATTTTGTAAGGTTTGCTACAGTTCTAAAGGCTCTAATTAATTCTCAGCTTCTTGGATGTGACACAAACACATGCATACACTTAGATCAGCACACATATGTGAATAGGTTGCACCAGAATGACACTGTTTAGTTCTCAAACATATGGTATTTTATAAAATATACATGAGATGCATTCTATCTGTGAGCAGACTTAACACACACTCAAACTTGTATGTATGCTTACTGTCACAAGCACATTGAGGCCCTAGCATTGTGATGTTGGCATTAAATTATATCTAGAAATAAACAAAGATATTTTTTATCTTGGCATATATTGATAACTTATATAAGATAGATCTGTATATATATGTGATATAAAATCAAATTTATTCATGTTTATGAGTTATCATCTTTACCAATTATGAAAAAAAAAAATACTAGTGTGGTATTTGAGAACAAAGAAATTGTAACTGGCCAGCAGGGTGATTCCCAGTCAGTTCAAGATTTGATTTCAGGGAAGATAACAGCATTTGATTATCCAATACTAATTTGTCAACAATAAAAACATAGTTATGAGTATCATTATACAGACTTAGCAGGTTGTACTTATGTATTTAAGAATATAACGAATAGCCGGGCAGTGGTGGCACACACCTTTAATCCCAGCACTTGGGAGGCAGAGGCAGGCAGATTTCTGAGTTCAAGGCCTGCCTGGTCTACAGAGTGAGTTCCAGGACAGCCAGAGCTACACAGAGAAACCCTATATATATATATATATATATATATATATATATATATATATATATATAGAGAGAGAGAGAGAGAGAGAGAGAGAGACAGAGACAGAGAGAGAGACAGAGAGAGAGAGAGAGAGAGTATATCTAAGTCACATGTTATTGCTTGGAGGTACAATGCATATATATATATATATATATATATATATATATATATATATATATATATATATATATATATATATATTCACACATACACACACACACACATACATCAATAGTTAAAGATGAAGAGGCCACAAATTTGAAAAAGAAAGTTATAGATATATGGGTAAGTTTGGAGGGAGTAGGAAATGGGAAAATGATATAATTATATTATAACTTCAAAAAAAATTAAAAGCCCTTGTTTACATGGCAGAGACAGTATATCTAAGTCACATGTTATTGCTTGGAGGTACAATACAGGCTCCTGGGGAAGGAAAATGACCAAAGATCTTACCTACTGCTGAATCTTACATGCCACAATAGTAACCTGACGGGCAAATGTGATGAAATAGAGGCAAAAGAATACTTATGGGGATAACCGACTACTCTTTTAATTATATTTGATGTCTGCTCAATAGAAGATTCTTGCCTAGTAGAATACAGTCAAAACCCATGTCTAGGGAGGTCATAGACTCTGAGGGGAACATATTGTTTCTTTAAAAGGTTATGGTGTTAAGCTTCCTTGAAAATATGTATATATTTATATTAATAGATTTGAGCTGCTTTCAATCTTAATCAGTAGACAGTGTCTAATGTAAAGACTCATAAATACTCGAAGTGCTGAGAATGAGCAACTGTGAGTGCTTATCTGTGAAAGAGTGTCTGTATAAAAAAAGAGATAGAAAGAATGCAAGAGCTCAAGTTGGGGAGAATTGCTGTAAAGTTCTCTCTTCTGGAAATGACACGACTTTAGCATACATGACAGCACCTGTGGTTAGTCATGCAAGGAACCAACTAGTTATGAAAGAGTAGTACGTAACCAAAGACAAAATAGAGTCCCTTGTGTCAGGAGGGAAAGTGAACCTTTAAACTAACCGATGGCTCTAGGTACGGGGCAAGCCTTTCCTGGAACAATCACAGAATAGCCAANGAGCTCCGATTAAAAATCCTCTTGCTTTTTGCATCAAGACAGGTCTCGTGATTCGTGGAGTGCACGAACAGCCCGTGTTTGAAATAGGGGTATTTCTGGTTTGATCTTACAGTTAAACAATCCAACATGGATGAGGGAAGCCTCTTCAGAGGTCCTACCATGAGTTAAGAAATCCGTGGTAATTGATGCTAGGGGGTGAAGAAAGGAGGCAGTCTTTTATTCTTATAGGGTGACAATTGGCAAGCTGTCCAATCCCCAGTAGTTGACCTTAATCATATGCACATGGGGATAGCACTAACTGGACGCATTAGCTTAAAATTTTAATAAAGGATATGAAGTTGGAGTGGTATGTGTTTGGGAGAGTCCTGGAAGGAGTTTGGGGGAGGGGGAGTACAGAGTGGTTATAATGAAGACATGTTGTTTCAAGGAGCAAAAAGTATTACTAGAATACTTTTTAAAATACTGAAATGACATTGCTTTGTATTGAATCCCAGTTATTACAATTTCTGGCTAAATGATCTTAGACAGTTGATACCATCTCTACCTGTACATGCTCCATTACCTTTGGGGGGGGGATAGTTATTGGAATTGGCACATAACTGAATTTATGAGGTCTGCAACCCTGCTACATGAATATATCATGCCATGATTAAGTCAAGGGAGTCAGGATACCCATCACCTCAGATATTCATACAGCAGCTCTAGGGGGGAACTTTTGAAATACCATAATCATTTAAAAAGAGCTAAAACCTCATCACTATACTGTATAATAGAGGATATAAAAATTTTATTCTTCCTATCTAATTTATCCACCAATTAATCTCTCCTCAGTTTCCCCTTCCTTCTACTCTCTCTAGTCTTTGCTAAGTAATTACTATTTCTAAGAGAATATGTAGGGTTTGGTTTGTTTGTTTGTTTGTTTGTTTGTAAGCTACCAATGGGCTACTGTTATAATTTAATGAATTAATATAGAAAATTATCATAGGATCTTTGTAAATATTAACTATTACTTGAGTGGTCTTAGAAAATGAATCTCTACTGTTCAGCTAATACTTGCTAGCTATTGGAACTTTTTTGTAATGGCATAACATTTCATGCAAAATATAAAATTTTCAAAACACACAATGATTTCTGCAAATTAGAAAGAGATGCAAAATTCAAACAGCAAATTTACATGTAAGGCTCTATTTTGCATTAAAGCAGTCATTTCTTGCACTTTACCGTCTCAGAATGTCACAGCACACTTAAACAAATGCTTCGGAGCAACACAAACACACACTAACCCAAGCTACTTCAAAACAAAGAGAATTCAGCATTCGCATTTTCAGATAAATGCAGAGCTCAGCAATGAGAATTGAGTAGTTGAGTGTGATCTTACCCATATAAATCGACAGAGTTTGTTTTATCTGAACATGCACTTTAATGTGAAAAAAAATGGAACTTTTAAGGGAGTAAAACACAATATTTCCATAGAAAATGCCTTTTCAAGTTAGGATCAGAAAGAGTACAAAACTAATAAATGTCATTCTAAAATAGTTTCTTAAACCATCTTTTCAGAGAAATACATCAAAACAGGAATGTTTCAAGCCTCCTAGGCAAGATGATCTCAAAGGAAAACAGTGATTCAACCAACTACTTGGCTTGACAATTTTTATCACTTGCTTTTTCTTTTGACAGCATTTTCAGGTAACTAATTCTATAAATACATAGAATACTTCAGACTCTGGCAGAAATTTCTGTGTGTGTGTGTGTGTGTATGTGTGTGTGTGTGTGTGTGTGTGTGTGTGTGTATGTGTGTGTGTGTGTGTGTGTGTGTGTGTGAGTATGTGTGTGTGTGTGTGTGTGTGTGTGTGTGTGTGTGTGTTCATGTAATATATACAATATGGGGGATACTAAGAAGTTCTAAGGTGAACACTATTCATGATAAAAATAATCCAGCACCATGGCTCCAGCTGCATAAGTAGCAGGGGATGGCCTTATCTGACATCAATGGGAGGGGAGGCCGTTGGTCCTGTGGAGGCTCGATGCCCCAGTGAAGAGGAATCCTAGTGAGGTGAGGCAGGAGTGGGTGGGTGGGTGGGTGGGAGAGCACCCTCATAGAAACAGGGGGAGGGAAGATGAAATGGGGGGTTGCAGAGGGGAAACCAGGAAAGAGGATAACATTTGAAATGTAAATAAATAAAATATCCCCTTCCTCCAATAAAAATCCAGTTCTACTCACAAGTTATAATTGACCTGACACCCAGGAACCTCATTGGCTGCAAACATTGTAAAAGTCAACTTCAATGAACACAAATAGGCACCACAAATATTTCCTTAAGGTATGCGAGAACAGTGGGGAATGTAGAAGCACACGCTTTCAGTGCCAAGCTTCTGCTCAGGTTCGCAGAACACTAAGCAGCAGATGTATGTGCTGGGACTGACGATTTTAATGAGCTGACTGCTGATGCTCTTCTAGTGATAACAGAAATGGTAGTTCTGGTGAGTGCCTCCTGGATTTCTGGACCTTCTTTTTGGTGGTGCTGTGTTAAATGGAACAATTAATGTACAGACTCATGGAATGTGATTAATTAATTATAGTGAGACCCTAAAATTTTTCTTTTTGTTACTAAATGTATTCAATGTATTTTTATCTATTTTCCCCCTCCCCAAATACCTTCCACATAGCTCCCACCTGCAGACACACCCCCACTTCATGCTCTCCTCCCTCTCCAATAAAAAAAAACAAAAGAAATGAAAATCAAAATTACAAACAAAATATCTACAAGATCAATTCAGCAAATAGTAGCAGGAGGTCACCTTCACATTCAACTGTTAGAGCAGACCCTGGGATCTAAGGTAGAGGGCAGAACCCACCTCACCTCCAACTGTGACTTTCTATAGTAAATCATTTAAAATTCTGAAAAGTTAAAACGCAGATAGGAACTGTGCTGGTTTAATAAGGTGGCAGGAGTAGATTCTCCTCCAAGATCCATAGCCTCACCAGCCACAAGTAGTTGGCTACATTTGCAGTGCTAACCACAATATCTCTATTGTTGAGGCAGCCTTACATCCAATTAGACAGCTAATTGGTTACCACTCAAATATGTCTCCCACTATTACATACTCATATACATACAAGTAACATTACACAGGAGGAGCTGGCTATATTTATATATTTAAGAATATATGTATGTGTGTGTGTTTGTGCATATGTGTGTGTAAATTTGCGAGGGAACAAAGAATTGTACTGGGAGATACTGAAGAAAGGAAAGGGAAGGGTCTAATGGTATATTTATAATTCAATTTCAAAATATAAAAATGTTTTAAATAAAGCAGCAATAAACCTTAAACAGAAAAGTGATTATATCTTCCAAAGGAAGTCACAGTATTACATTCTGTTTTTTTCAAAGTCATTACTTTTCAGGTAATATTTATTAAATATATATGTCTCAGATACCAGGATAAACACCTTGGGGAACTTATTAGTTACATGAATTTCACATGTAGCAAGGCATTTCTTTGCTATACTGATAGTACTTATCAGAATACTTTCATAAGTTAGAATACTGATACCCTAGTACGTTAAACAGTTTACCTGAGGTCACATAGAGAGTAAGTTTTGAACGTTGAACTAAAGCTCAAATCATGATCTATCTGCCATCAAAGCCTATATATCCATAACATGTTTTATAGGCCTTTTTCCAAAATAACCTTAGGAGTAGTGGGTAGCGTCACTCTTCCTTTAACAGGATCCCTCCAGAAGCAAAACATATGGAAGCAATCATCCAATCAAAAACAACCACCACTTCTCCTTTTGACCTAAGGTTTAGGGAAGAGGTCAATATCCCCGATACATTAAGGGAGAGAAAAAAACAATGGCATCCTCACCCTACAAAAGCAGGAGAAAAAGATAACTGTTTCCACTGTTGTCAAGGGTAAGAACTGAATGAGCAAAGTCCTTTGGAAATATCATCTATCTGAACTGAATCCAAACTCTAAAACATTGAACATTTATAAAAAGCTTTACCTAAGACAGAGAGATAATAGAAACCCAGAGGAACATAGGGAGGGATCAACAATCAAATTCACCAGAAGGAAACATGAGCCTGTAACATCTGGAGAAGCAATCTAATATTTAGATAGGACATCCAAACAGAAGAGCATTTGGAAGAGCCCAATTGCCACAAATGACTCTTGCTTCATGTTGAAATCCTATAAAACTAGTCAGAAAGACATCCCAGGAAAAAAGCACAGTATCCTCACTTTTCTCTTAAGAAAA
Source organism: Mus minutoides (assembly GCA_902729485.2). Classification (NCBI taxonomy): domain Eukaryota; kingdom Metazoa; phylum Chordata; class Mammalia; order Rodentia; family Muridae; genus Mus; species Mus minutoides. Next base: position 1,074,142 of record LR749827.1, on the reverse strand, counting down.
TGCACATTTCAGAAAAGTTGAAGTAACTGTTAGTGTTCACAAAGAAATTTGGCTCCAAAACATATTACCAATTTCTAACTTGTTCTGCTTTCAAATGTCAAAATGATATTAACTGCCTAATTAATATCCACTGTGTCCAGATGCTAAGGCTGTTTGCAACTTGATGGTAAAGCTGTATTTAGAAAGAAACAGCAGTACAATTACCAAAGGTAGTTAATGACTACCTTTTCCCACTTCATACTGAGGTGCAAAAAGAAAAAAAAAAAAAAAGCCATGGACATTTAGAAGCATGGGGAATGTTCTGCCAAATGAACATATTGCACCTGGAATTCTAGTTAATGTCAAATTATCTCCTAGCTTCTTAAAAAGGCAAAACTTCCTTCATTGCCAGGTCCCTTTGTGGTACATAGGTATTAACTTCAGAAGAGTTTTTCTAATGCCACCTTAAATGATCTTTTAAACTTCCACCCAACAAATGAAAAGGTTCTACTCTTTGCTTCCCGTCTATTCACAACACAACTGGAGCCACTTTGGGGTGATAATGATACTCTTTTATGGTGACATTAGCTAGAAATTTCACATCACTAGTCATATTCATAGTCTTGATTTATAGGCATCTACTGGCCAGAAACCTCCATCTGAACTCGCTAATCAATTTCTGAGTCTACACATCCATCTTAGTGACCGAGAGAGCAATTCGTCCATTCACTGCAGAACATTGAACCCATCTTGACTCCAGAACATGAGAAGAGCTGATCCTGGAGGGATGCTTTGCAGGGATGATGTAAACAATGGTTATTTATAGTCGGGTCAAAAGAGTTGTGCATCTTAGGAGACGACTACTTTACAAGACTTGTCAAGCCAATAAACACTAAGATGAACAAGGGTGAATGTTGAAGGGATGATGAATGTTTAAAAGGATTCATGTCCACTAGACTTTAGAAATAAGAAAAAAAAAGATGAAATGTATCAAAGGAAAAAAATTAAGTGTGTTATCAAAGGCATCAGGATGAGGTAACAGGAAGTTAAATGTCTTTTTTTTTTCAGCAATTTATAGCAATTTTCATTGAAAATATTTTCTGCTCAGAATATTTTTATAATTCAAAATAAATCTAACAATAAGGCAACAGTTAAATACATACTTCAAAGAACAAGTACCATTGAAAATAGAATATATAAATATAATGTATATAGTGGTATAATTCATGTGAATTATATATACACTATGAAAATGATGCTAACTCTGATAGCAATAGGACAAAATGTATGTACTTTACATAAACATTTTAAAAAGTATCTTTCAAAGATCTGTGGATAAGATCTAGGCATTATAAAAAACATAAAAAAGACAAAATGAATTTTAAAATTTCCTAGACAGTTACTTACAGATGAAACCATGAATCACTTTCTTGGTTTTCTATTAGATGTATATTGTATAATAAATGCTATTATGGTAGAATAAATAAAAACTTCTCAATAGAACTTAAGATAAATCTTAGTTCTGTCTTAACAGTTTACAGAATACAATAGACTTCTGGTGTGTGACTTGTTCTTTTCTTCATCTCCCAAGGACCCCAGTTGCCTACAATCTACCTTTGCTAATCTCAAGCTCAAACCAAACTTATTTACATTAGTCATTAATTCTTTAACAATTGACACAAATGGTTTCCTATACAGATATCTCTCTCTATTAAACCCCAAGTGCATTTTCTTTATATACAACCAAATTCCAATAACTCTAGAAGTACACATCTTACTTACATAGTTTAGTTTTTAATTTTTTTAGCTCACCATTCACAAACCCTGCATCACTGTCACTCTTAACCCCTTCCTGACTTTAACTCCTCTGTGTCTTCTTTTCCCCCTTCCAACTTCATGACCTCTTCTTTATTATTATTACACAAACACACACACACACAATTCCTTTAAGTAGGAATTTTATCACTTAGAGATAACTTGCTTAATAAAGTAATAACATATGGTAACTTAGAATTTTGAACATGTAGGACAGTAAAAAGCAGGCTAGAGGGTGGAATCTAATTCTATGATACTATTATAGAAGAAGATACAAAGTGGAATACAGCCCCATAAGGAGAGAGTATTTGGAATATGGGCAATATAAGCCTTGTTCCTGAATACCAGGCTTGAGAAAGTGATGATGCTCTTAGAAGTCCATAATTAACATAAAGAAGACACCAGGGATAGGAATAGTCTTTTTGGTCATTTTTCCCTAGTTCTAGCGTTTTGGAGCTTTAAGTGATTAATACTCAGAAGCCTCAGAAGATGATGGGTTTTTACAGCTTGAAATGGTAGTGTGACATACTGTTAATGCTCCCATGAGTTTCAGAATATTGGAGATGAATGGGCCTTAGAGAACGGTTTCTACCTCAATCTTTCATTGTGCAGATGAGGATATTGATGTTCAGGGAAATCTTTCTAAAATGCAAATCAGATCATATCATTACTATGTTTAATATCCTTTAGTGGCAGGATTTCTGCCTCCAGCTATCACAAAGTAGCTTATAGTATATGAATACAAGAAAAACAATTCTAAATGCAGAAAGGAACTGTTGTCTGAACGCATTGGAGAATGATTTAGGCAGCAGCAATTTGACAGAGCACACCGAGATCCAGAGAGAAAGCACATTTCACTGGAGGCTGTTACCTCTCCATAAGCAGCTCATGGCAGGGAGCTTGAAAAGGAAACAGTGGCTCAGAGCTGCCATCCATGCTGTGGAGCTGAGAGGAAAAAAATAGAGTTTGGGTACTTTATAGTTACTTTTCTGTTGCTGTGATAAGACACTTTGACCAAGGCAACTTATAAAGTGAAGGGCCTACTTGCACTCCTTGGTTAAGAAGGGCTAAGAGTCCATCATGGGAAGGAAGTATGAGAGCAAGAGAGGACACAGCAAGCTCTGCAGGGAGATCAGAATTCTGAGAGCTCCCTCATTTTCCTCATGCATGAAGCAGAAAAAGCAAACTGACTTGATGCAGAGCAAAGCTGTAAACTCTCTAAGCCTAATCCAAGGACATGTTTGCTCCAATAAGTCCCCATATCCTAAACCTCTTCAACAAGAGTCACTAACTATGGACCAAGTGTTCAAATATCAGAACATATGGGGGACATTTCTCATTTAAACCACCAGAGGTATCTACAAAGAGAAAGGGACCATTATTTCACCTGAGACTTGTAAGCTGAAACCTGGATATCTAGGGAAAAATGCAAACAGACACTTCTCATGAAATTTAGCATAGAGTATCAGCAAACCCAACTCAAAATAAAGTCAGTGAATAAGAAAGTAACACAAAAAGACATATGTAGATATGCTTGGAAAAAAAGAAAAAGAAAAGGACTCAAAGATAAGGATTTTATATGATTAGATTTCTCAAAGGGAGAGAGAGAGAAAAAAAAGGGAGAGAGAGGGACAGAGACAGAAACAGTGACAGAGGAGAGAGAGGAGAGGGAAAGGGGAAGAGAGAGAGCAAGAGACTGATATTAAAATATCAGAAATGTTTACATCCATGATACAATGTATCTTCATGTCAGACAAAAAACAAAAACAAAAAAACCCCACATACTATAAAATTAAGAAACTACTGAAAACTAGTAAAATAAGTACCTTGCATACCAGTTGTATATCAGATTTAGAATGGAGCAACTAATATAGTTTTAAAAGTCAATTATTGCTGTGGAAGTAATAAGCTGGGCTATTTTGTAATATATTAGTCAAGAGAAACAAGGGCAGTTAATAATGACAAGAGGGAGGGCTATGCCATCAGAAAGACATGAGTTCAATGCTTATCAACATATCCGCTTTATTTAAAAAAAAAAGACAAGTTCATAATTAGTGAGAGTGATTTTAATGTCACTTTCCCAACTGCCAACATATTAAGGACAAAATAAAATCAGTAGGAGGTAAAATATTTATTTAGCCTATTTGATAAGCTTACTTAGCATTCATAAGGTACTGGATTTAAAATATGTGATATATAAACTATTTAAAATGTTTACTAAAGTTTATCAAAATTATACCATATAACTAATAAAATAATTCTCATTCTTAAATCACCATATACCTATAATATATTTGCTCTGATTATTGTGGAACTAAGCTAGAACTCAAAAACAGAAATGTAACTAGATACTTGATAGTCATTAAATGTGATAAAATAAGCAATACATGTTAAAATAATTTATGAATAAAAGAAAAATGAGAATGAAAGTTAACTATATAAAAACTTGTAAATATAACTAAACCTCTGATTAGAGATACTTATCGCCTTAAATATATGTCTTTGAAAAACAGAAAGCTGAAAAAAATGTCAATGATCTAAGCTTCTGGCTTAAAATATTATAGAATATAACTGAAATAGTGATTTATGGACATTTTCTTTTACATCTCTGCTCCTCTACCCAAATAACCCTTTGGTTATTTGGGTACCAGGAGGAAGAGGGGATCCTCTATACAAAAAGTATAGTATAATATTTTAAGGAAATAAAAGGGAAACAAAGATGAGAAGGGTCAGAAAGCAGGGTAAAAGAAGGGATAAGGGGAGGGGCTATGAACACTAATGGCCTTTTGACAAGCCATATGGAAATGTACTATTATATGCATATATTAGAGTGATTTAAACCATGTGACCATACAAAGGGGGAAACAATGTCCCAACAGGACATCTTATGCTACGAAGTGAAACCTCCACTGTCCACTGCTCGTGACAAGACTCACATAGTTCCTAACACTGATAGAATAGGCAAGTCAGATTATGAAAAAGATATTATAACTCACATTCTGACTATCAGGTGGGAACAGAAAAGCAGCATTAGTGGATGTCCTGAACATATCAAGGAGATAGGAAATGGAGTTATAAATAAATAAACTTGGAGAAATAGCCAAACAATTCCTCAAAGACTGCAACTTAAAAATAAACAGAAGTTGGATGTAAAATCTGAAGAATTCTAAATCTTTTCATGATCAAAACCAGGAATTAAAGCTACTTGCAGAATGGAAATTCGGGCTAAGATAAATTCTCTGTAAATTCTTTTAACTGTTTAAGGCAGAAATTATAGTAATCAAGCTCTTTTAAGAAAAAAGAAAAATGAAAGAAAAAAGAATTAGTACTGAACTTTATGTACATATAATAAACTTTATACCCCAACATTATGAAGAATTAGAGAGCAGTCTTTCTCATCAATGTAGTCTAAAAACTTATACACAACACTTATTTAAGTATATATATATACATTTTTAAAAGAGCATGTTCAGGAAGGCATGTGAGTGAGAATAAATGGGTGTAGCTTCTGACATTGCTGAGAGAATCTCACAGCAAAACCTCTGATCCTCTAGCTCTTAAACACATATGCCTCTCTTCTGCAATAATCCTTGAGTCTGAGGAACAGGGTTGTGTGTTCTCTTGTTTTCTTTCCATTCTTCCATACCTTAGTAACATATTTGGCTGCTACCCTAATCAAGTCTTACCCTACCTATATTACTCTGCTCATGTATTACCAGCATCATTTATGATGCCTGCAGCCATCACAGCCTATCCTATTGCCTCTGCTCACTGACAACTATAGCCACCACAATTACAAGACAATAAACTCCTATCCTTATTTTGCCAGAGTCAAGAAACTATTACAACATTTTCTCAAAACATCAAGATTAGCCCCAAAGTTCGGAATACCCAAGATACAATTCATAGACCATATGAAGCTCAAGAAGAAGGAACACCAAAATGTGGATGCTGCAGTCCTTCTTAGAAGGGGGAACAAAACTCACAGGAGGTAGAGGCTGGAATGGACTTGGGAAGAAGACAAGAGGAGGGGAAGTGGGCAGGATCAGGTATGAGAAGAGACAGGGATGATATACAGAGGGCCAGGAATTTGAACAGAGGTGTGTAGCAATGGCGGGTAGGCAACCAGGGATAGCCACCAGCAAGTCCCAGAAAAACAAGAGACTCACAGGACCCAACAGGGATGAGATTAGCTCAAATATCCAACAAAGAGGAGGGAGAACCTGAAGAGACCATATCCAAATGTTAGGCAAGGCCCCCTTGTTGGGGGATGGGGCCACCCACTCATCTCCAAACTCTTAACCCAGAATTGCTTCTGTCTAAAGGAAATACCGGGACAAAGTGTGGAGCATAGACTGACGGAAAGGTCATCCAGAGACTGCCCCTCCTGGGGATCCCTCCCATATACAAACACCAAACCCAGACACTATTTTGGATGCTAAGAAGTTCATGCTGACAGGAGCCCATTATAGCTGTCTCCTGAGAGGCTCTGCCAGAGCCTGACAAACACAGAGGTGGATGCTTGCAACAAACCATTGAACTTAGCACAGATCCCCAATAGAGTTAGAGAGAAGACTGAATGAGGTGAAGGGGTTTGCAACCCCATAGGAAGAACAACAATATCAACCAACTAGGACCCCCATTCCCAGAACTCCCAGGGACTAAACCACAAACCAAAGATTATGCGTGGAGTGACCAATGGCTCCCGTTGCATATGTAGCTGAGGATGGCATTGTCTGGCATCAGTAGGAGAATCCCTTGGTCCTATGAAGGCATGTTTCCTCAGTGTAGGAGAATGCCACAGAAGTGAGGTGGGAGTGGGTAGGTGGGAGGGGGAGCATCCTCATAGAAGCAGGGGTAGGGGCATGGAAGAGAGGGGTTCTGGAGTGGAAACCAGGAAAGGGGATAGCATTTGAAATGTAAATACATAAAATATCCAATTAAAAAAAAGAACTTCCATGAACAGCAATTCAGTAGAAATAATCCTAAAACATGATCACTATTTGAATAATTTAGGAATTGGCAAATGATACCAATTTGCATTCTGGGCAAAATCCATTAAAGGAGGAAATTATGTTCTTTGATACAATAAAACAATTGAAAAATCAAGGAAATTAACAAATTTTCATAGAGAGGGAACGTGAATATTACAGACCAGTTTATTTCTTAGAGGCTAGATGCAATAGAAACCGATCTGTCAACATCCCCATAATTGCAAGTAATACCATGAAATAAAATCCTGAGTGTTCACCAATCATATTTTAGTGCTAAACATTTCATGCAAGCAGATGTTGATGATGCCAAATATAGTTTTCACAGCACATGAAATGAACTAATGGTCGATGCTGTATTTTAAATTTCAGAGAGGTTCATTTTGTTGGTACAATTACTTCTAAATGCTGCAGAGATCAGTCAGATGACCCAAATAGAGGTCACAAGAAAGGCCTGGATATGATGTCAGAGTCTTATCTGGCATAGTCTTCTGTTGCCAAAAGTAAACACGAGTTGTGGTGTGTGTGTGTGTGTGTGTGTGTGTGTGTGTGTGTGTGTGTGTATCTGTGTGTGTATGTATCTCTGTGTGTGTGTGTGTGTGTGTGCATTTATAAGTGAATATATGCAAGCAATTGCTATCTCTTGACATTTTAACCATGCTGCCTGTGTTTTATTATGACAAAGAATTCCTGAGAGTCCTCTAGGTTGGCTTTAAGTCAGCTGGAATCCTTTAATAAACTGGCACCAATCACTAAGACAGTGGAGTGCAGAGCCCAGCTGCTCATCATGTTGTCCCGTTGACAGGCATCGTAAGCTGGATAGATTTAATTTGTTACCCAATATATTCTAATGACTTCCAGGAAATATGAGAGTCACACTTAAATTAGGTGTATCTCCATAGTTTTACAACTGATATATTTCATAAATGATAGAAATCCACTATTTAGTAATGGGTAGTTAGGAAACATTGCATACCTCGTGGGGAGGGACTACATGTGAGGATTTCATACAAGAAACATTCTGCATCTTGGGATTTCCTATTGTTCATCTAGACTGCCATGTCATCTACTGTTACTTTGTAAGAAAAATTGATGGAGATTTTGAAATAAGATGAGAAGGATAGTTTTGGGAATTTTTTTTACATGTGTCCAGGTAGGTGATTTTTAAGTTTCCAATTATTGATTTGGACCTCATTTTTTATCTGTATTATCTAATCATATCCCCATGAATGATAAATTTAATATAAGGTCCATTGCTCTGCAGAGGAGAAACCAGCAAAACATCTGCTTGAGATCACAAAGACATGGAGTAAAGGAGCGTGGATTTGAACCCAGGACTCTCTTATTGCACCTGGCATCTGGGATCATTTCATGGCAAAGCTAAACTTCCAAGGAGGAACATCTTAAGAACCATTTAGAGTTACTCGGGGGAAATGAAAAAGACAGTTATATCAAAGCCACATCTCAATTCCTGACAGTATAACAATGCCAGATAATTCCAGGTGTTTGGGATTTGGACAACATTGAATACGATAGTGTAATGCATTAATAATGGGATATTTATAGTTCTAAAAGATCTATCATACTCTTCTGTAATGAAAACATTGAATTTAATCACTTTCATCATTTATTAGACTATGTACATGTATTATATTTGTTTAATGAAAAGAACAATATAACTGCAATCAAATGAGAAAAATTTGAAATATCATGACTGTAAACAGGAAAATCTAATCCATACTAAGCAAAAATGAAATTAAAATAGTACATCATGTTGGATCCATTTCTCATTGCTGAAAGTCAATGTCACCTCCACAATGTTCCTCAAACATTTGATTGTTAAAATGTTCTTTTGATGTCTAAAAACATTAACAGATGCTATTACCTTCGCATATCTAGTCAGTGTTAAAGATTCCAATAGTTTCTGCAATGTTTTACTTATGTTCTAATTCCCTCTTTAAAACAGTTTCTGGGTTCTTGTTTTATTTTCTGGTTTCCTCTAAGTGTACATTTTACATTATGCACACAACCTCATGTCCCCTTCCCCCATGCCCCCTTACCTTCCCCTTTGTCTCCTTGCCTTCCTCCATGTCCCCTCCCCTTCTTCCATGTCCCTTCCCTTCACCCATGCCTCCTTCTGTCTCTTTGTCACTCTTCCATTCAATTACTCCTATTGATCCTTATAAAGTTTCACTTCTAGTTTCATCTTATATACACCCTCATAAGTTTACTTATGTATATAAAACCTAAGACCCACAAATGAGAGGATAAATATGATAGCTGAGTCTGGCTTAACTTGCTTAATATGGCTATGTCAGGCAAATAACATATGCTTTTTACAGATAAAAATATCCCATCACATATTTATCATATTTTCTTTATTTAATTTCTCTGTCAGTGGTCCCATAATTTGATGGCCATAACCATTGCTATTGTGAGTAGTCTTACAATAACCATCCATATGCAATTATCTCCATGATACATTGTCTTTGATTTTGGGGTAAATAACTAATAGTGGTATACTTGGACCATATGATAGGTATGTCTTTAATTTTTGAGAAATCTTTTTTTTTTTTTTTTTAGTTTTTCGAGACATGGTTTCTCTGTATAGCCCTGGCTGTTCTGGAACTCACTCTATAGACCAGGCTGACCTCAAACTCAGAAATCTGCCTGCCTCTGCATCCCAAGTGCTGGGATTAAAGGCATGCTCTGAGAAATCTTACTAACTTTCATATCGGCTACACCAGTCTGTAAGTCTCTCAGCAATTTATAAGAGAGTCATACGTTCCACACTCTCACCTGCATTTGCTGTTGTTTCTTTCTTTTTTTTTTCCTCTTTATTAGATATTTTCTTCATTTACATTTCAAATGTTATCCAGAAATTTCCCCTTACCCTCCCGCATCCCCGCCCTGCTCCCCTACCCACCCCCTTCCACGTAATGGCCCTGGTGTTCCCCTGTACTGGGGCATATAAAGTCTGTATGACCAAGGGGCCTCTCCTCCCAATGATGGCCAACCAGGCCATCTTCTTCCATATATGCAGCTAGAGACATGAGCACAGGGGGAACTAGTTAGTTCATGTTATTTTTCCACCTATAGGGTTGAAGACCCCTTCAGCTCCTTGGGTACTTTCTCTAGCTCCTTCCTTGGGAATCCTGTGTTCCAACTAATAGCTGACTGTGAGCAACCACTTTCGTGTTTGCCAGGCACTGGTATAGCCTCCCATGAGACAGCTATATCAGGTCCCTTTCTTGCTGTTGTTTCTTAACAACTGACAATCTTGCTGGCATGAGATGAGATCATAGCATAGTTTTGATTAACATTTTTCTGACGGCTAGTGAGGCCAACTGTATCTTATGTGTTTATGGGCCATTTCATCTTTTTTGAAGTGTTATTAGCCCATTTGTTGATTGGGTTGTTTACTTTTTGAGTTATATGAATATTATACATAATAATCCTTTGTCATTTATAGAAAAAAAAGGTTTCCTACTATCTTCTGGACAATTCATTCAGTTGTTTCCTTGGTTTTACAGAAAGTTTTCAAGTTTCACTCTGTCTCTTTTAATGATTGCTGATATTATTTCCCAAGTGACCATAGTCCTATTCAGAAAGTCCTTGCCTGTGCCTATATTTTGACGTTTGCCCCTATACTTTCCTCTGACAATATTTCAGGTCTTACATTAAGATCCTTGATCCATTTGGAGCTCATATTTGTGTAAAGAGAGATAAGGATCTAGCTCTTTCTTCTACATATGGATATCCAATTTGTCTGACTCCATTTGTTGAAGACACTCTCTTTTCTCTGTTGTGTACTCTTAACATTTTTGTAAATAAAGCAAATAACTTCAACCTCACATGACTATATCTATGTCTTGCACTCCATTGAGCCAGGGTCAGTTTACAACACTACCATGCTGTTTTGGTATTATGGCTCTGTAGTATAATTTGATAACAAACTTAAGGTAGCACAACATTATCCACTTTGTTTAGGGCTGCTTTGTCTATCCATGGACTTTCTAATTCCATTAAATTAAAATTCCATTGAATTTGAAAGTTCAATGTTCTATTTCTTCAGAGAATGGCACTGGAATTTGAATAGGGATTGCATTCAGTCTGTAGTATAGTCATCTTTGGAACATTAGTTATTCCAAACAAAAACCCTGGGAGCCTCTTGATTTCCTAGAGCTTTCCATAGTTTATTTGTTTACTGTTCAACATTTTCATAGTAGAGAACTTTTGCTTCCTTGCTGAAGTTTATTCCAAATCATTAAGTTTATTTGTTTGTCTCAGAGACTATTGGGTCTGGGGTTAGTTCTCCATTTTCTTCCTCAGTCTGTTTATTCTTTTATATAGAAAGGCTACTGATTTGTTTTGTTATGTTCATATTGTAAACTGCCACTTTCCACCAGGTGTCCATCAGAACTAAGCTTCCTGGTGGAGTCTTCAGGGTCATTTACACCCTGAATCCTATCAGATGTAAATGAGGAGGCTTCGCTTTTTCTCACATTGTATCACGTATATTTTCTTTTCGGTCTACAGAAGACTTTAAGCATTAAAGTACCTAAGAATGGAGAGTGAACATGTTAGTCTTGTTCTTGATCTTAGCAGAAATACTTTTAGTTTTCCACCTTTAGCGCAAATGTTGGATATATATTTGTAATGCATACTATTTATTATGTGTAAGTATTTTTCCTCTATCCCCAGTCACTTTAATTTTTATTATAAAATGATATTCTATTTTTCAAGGGTATGTTTCATCCATCTACTGAAGTGACCACACAATTTCTGTCTTTGACCCCATTAATACATTTTGACGATAATAATATTTATTGATTAGCACATGTGGAGCTAATCCAGCATATCTGCAATGAAATGAATTTGTTCATGGTGAATGATCTTTTCAGTGTGTTCTTGGAATCAGTTTACAGATATTTTATGTGAACTTTTGTATCTATGCTTAATATGGACATTAGTCTGAAATAGTTTGTGATTTATCTTTATCTAACTTTGGTGTAAGTATAACATGGTCTTTGTCAAAATAGTTGATAGTGATCCTTTTATACTTTATGGGATAGAGTAAATATATCTTTACCCTTCATTAAGATCTAGTTAATGCAAATGGAAAATAAGTAAGCATCAAAAAAAAAAAAAGGCTTTGTCCATTCTAACTAGGTCTGTGGTATAAAGAGTGTATCGTTTCTGTACTTGTTCTTTTACATTGCTCTTATGTAAGAATATGTAATAACAAAGCCAGGTGTGGTGGCACGTGCCTTTAATCCCAGCACTCGGGAGGCAGAGGCAGGTGGATTTCTGAGTTCGAAGCCAGCCTGGTCTACAAAGTGAGTTCCAGGACAGCCAGGGCTATACAGAGAAACCCTGTCTTGAAAAACAAAAACAAAACAAAACAACCCCCCCCAAAAAAAAACAACAAAAAAAGAATATGTAATAACAAAAATGGTTCTCTGTAACCATATGCTTTTATGTGTGGGTCTTAGATGGACCCACAAAGCAGTTGTTTAAAATTAAATTTGATTCTTTGTTTTCTCTACTCTATGATTTGTGCAGTGCCACTGAAAGAACTGCATCCCCATATTTCCATTTTATTCTATGCATCCCCATATTTCCCTTGTAGTTCATAGATTCCTTTACTTATCTCGTTTCTTCTGCATGGACCATGCTCTTTGAAAGCATGACCACTCTTCCTTATTTACCTAACCTGGAATTAAGCAGCAGGGTGCTTGTGCTATGGGGCATTCGCCATTGTACATCACTGTATGTTGTGCTCACAGCATTGTGAGCACAGGTGATGGGTCACGTTAGCTCTAAGTTATCCTTGGCAACTTTAAGATATTTTGATATTGTTAACTTGATACATTTGGAACATATCAAACTTCAAGCTGCTTCCTTAAAATCTATTTGGAACAAGAGTTCCTATAAATAAATATGTAAATTATAACTATCATAATGTGCACTGTCAACCAGACTTAAAAATCTCTCTGAAAGATAATGTCTTTTGTACCAATATTTTGATGCATTTAAAGCAGGTATAAGTGAACATTTTATAATGTATTTTATTTTCTTGAAGAGTATAAGAAAAAGGAATATAGAAACTCTGACCAAAGTGCTTTGTTCTTCAAACAGTATAACAAATATTTAGAGGGAAAAAAACCCAAACCAACTAAAATAAACTGGACCCTTTGTGCAATTTTCAATGAAAACATTCTTTGAATTAAAATAGCTGATATATTTTACAATTTCCTATCTCTTTATCTATTGTCTACTTGAGGGATAACAAAACTAATAGAAGAGAATGAAGAGTCAATGTATCCCTGTCTCCTTGGTCACTTACAGAAATGTTCTGAATTACGTGGAAAAGAAACTTGGTAGTGAAATCCATCTATTTAAAAAATGTTTATTTAAAAACATCTTTATAATTTAATGTGTTCCTAAGATAACTATTATTTTGTAAAGGAAATGGATACAGAGACAGTATAACAACCTGCAATCTTAGAAACATTGTGCAATATCTATATATATGGGATACTGGAAAAACTGGGATCTCTAAAAAACTGTTCAGTAGCAAAAGATTTTCTATAGATCCTATCTCATACACACAGCCTCTGCAGATCATGAATTTACAAGGTTGAAAAGCATATAAAGTGGGCATGTATTTATAAAGACTAGTTCTGTGTGCTTTTTATACCTACCCTGCAATGCCATGGTTGTGAAATTGTGAGCTACCCAATGCAACCCAGTTGGCCCAGGGCTATTAAATATTTAGGTTCTCTGAAACTGTATTGACACTGACTATCCGAAGTGTAGCTCTGTTTCTTCCTGTTCCTTGTTTCAGAGCAGTGATCTGGTCAGTAAGCAAGTGGTGAGCTGTCAGAGTTCAGTGTGATAAGGGATGTTTTAAAAACTATAACTTACACAAGGTTCCCCAGGGAATTACAGTAGAGATGACTGAATACAAACTGACATAAAGACAGAAACGATATTTTATATAGTTTTGTCAGTGGACCATGTGGCTGCCATCATAATTTATGGCTTTAGCTCTTTTGCCCTTAGCAAAAATAACTATATTCAATGTTAGCAATTATCTGGCATTAAGCAGTATTTTGAGTAGAAATGTTTTTAATTAAAATTAACTAAGAACAGAGTTTCAGAGTTACTAGTCTCAAGATGAATGACAGATATTGCAATGACTTAAAATATCTCATACTTTCAATATCTGAATGAGTTTAAGATACTTCATAACAAGAAAGTTTGGCATAAAATTAATGATTTGAAATTTGAAAATCTATTAAAGTAATTGATGATTAGTACAAAAATGACGATGAAATGTGGTAAACTTTAATAATGCCCATGATGATGTTATAAAGGGATAAAATAATACCCACAAGAAAATATCAGACAAGCAACTTAATAGATGTAATTACACTAACATTCTGACCACAGGATTCTTCCAAGTTTTAGGCAAACACACTAAGAAAAGAAGCAAAGCCCTTAGATGTTGGTCCCCAACTGAAAACACAGTATTAAGTCATTTCAACACTTGATAATATAAAAAAAAAATAATAAAAGCATCATGAACCTGAAAAATCACATCACATGATAAAAGGATAAATCTCTAGATAGCACAAACTGTTTTGTTTCTGAATAAGTCAATGTATTTACTGCTACTACTTTTATAAACATATATCCATGACTTTAAATACCTTAAAACTCCCTTTTATCTCAAATTCTCAAGTTTTTTCCAGTGCCAAGTAGTCATCCATGATAGCATACATTTAAGTAACACTATACAGACAGAACAGGTTACATTTGGGAATATAGATATGTATATTCATATACATAAATGCATATAATAACAGTGAGTGAAAAAAGAGGCCATGAATTCGAAGTAGAGTATGGATAGCTGGTAGGTTTTGGGGGGAGAGGAAAAAGAAGGAAGAAATGTCATAAGTATATCATAATTTCAGAACTTAAAAAAAAACCCAAAGCTTTCACTTCTAAAAAAATCATCATAGGCAGAAGAATAAAGCAATAAGCAAAAATAACCCCCCCAAAACAACTTACCACTCCACCCATACTGTACCATTAGTTTATCCAGGATATAATGAAAGCCAAACTACAGCTGAGTTGTGATATCTCATGTAGGCTGACACACCCAGGAGCTCCAAAACACAGCATCTGTGTTGTCCTCATCCTTGACATTAGCAACAGGCAGCCCCAAAGAATTGTCCAGAAGTTTCCTTCATTGGGGAGTTTAAATATCCTTAGTGTGAATTCATGAGACTGCCAAGGATTTTAAAGAATAAAACTTATGCAAACAAAGATAGTACATGGCATACTAATGCAGAAAATGATGATCTTTATATGTTATGGGTATATTATTTATAGCCAAAAGAACCAGTCAAGAGTTCTCTATAGAAATATATCACTGCATGAGTGAACTCTGTAGGGAACAGGTCCCTTTGAATCAAGAACCTGCTTCAGGTAAAAAAAGCATCCAGTTGGAGTTAGTTTCCTGTAAGAGTATAAACTCTGCTGGTCTGACACACCCCATTTGTGGTTACATGAACAAGAATATATGGGCAGTACCAAGTAGACTTGATAATATCAAGTGAAACAGGAAAAACATAAAGTTGGGTGGGTA
>LR749827.1:445827-453930 GCA_902729485.2 Mus minutoides | reverse complement strand
AGCTATATCCGGGCCCTTTCAGCACCATCTTGCTGGCATATGCTATAGTGTCTATGTTTGGTGGCTGATTGTGGGATGGATATCTGGCAGCCGCAGTCATTGGGTCCATCCTTTGGATTCAGCTTCACACATGATCTCTGTAACTCTTTCAATATGTGCTTTGTTCTTAATTCTAGGAAGGGGTGACGTGTCCACATTTTGATCTTCCTTCTTCTTGAGTATCATGTGTTTAGTAAATTGTATCTTGGGTAGTCTAGGTTTCTGGGCTAACATCCACATATCAGTGAGTACATGCCATGCGAGTTCTTTTGTGAATGGGTTACTTCACTCAGGATGACAGCCTCCAGATCCATCCATTTGCCTAGGAATTTCATATATTTATTGTTTTTAATAGCTGAGTAGTACTCCATTGTGTAAATTTTTTGTATCCATTCCTCTGTTGAAGGACATCTGGGTTCTTTCCAGTTTCTGGCTATTATGAATAAGGCTGCTATGAACATAGTGGAACATGTGTCCTTGTTACCAGATGGAATATCTTCTGCATATATGCCCAGTAGAGGTATTGCAGGATCTTCTGGTAGTACTATGTCCAATTTTCTGAGGAACCGCCAGACTGATTTCCAGAGTGGTTGAACCAGCTTGCATTCCCACCAACAATGGAGGAGTGTTCCCCTTTCTCCACAACCACGCCAGCATCTGTTGTCACCTGAGTTTTGGTCTTAGCCATTCTTACTGGTGTGAGGTTATCCCTGAAATTTTTATACCCAGCAAAAGTGCCCCTCTGTCTGCCTCAAAACCCACCTCCTTCTGTTTCCAGATCTTTGTATGTGTCTTAGAAGGCATCCCAGTTCTACTTCCAATGGCGCTCCACTCCTCTGAGAGAGTCAACAAATAAGAGCAAAGTTCCATGCTGGCTGCCAATACATGCCAGGGTCAGAGAGGATATAGGGCATTTGCCTTCAGCCTGTCTTCCAGAAGGAAAAATAATAATAATTACTAGGAAAAAAATGACATTGTCCAGAGTTTCAATTTCCTATTTTATATATACCACATGTAACATTCTATCTAAACCTACAAGATATGAAAAGGAATTGTCTATAAGTTGGGGGTGGGGGGAAGCCCATCGGTGGGAGTTCACATCAATGAAAGGCCAAATATTGAAATTTTCAAAACCAAAGTTTAAACTAGTATGGCTGATATGTCAACTTAACCAGACAAGAGGGAAGATATTGTAACTGCAAACCAGCTTAGATCAAATCGAATTTTGAAACTGAACAGTGAAGTTTAGATCATAAGCCAAACTCTACAAACCTAAGTAAAATTACCTTCCAAGGGTGAAAATTCAATAAACCCACATTCAAACAAAGCTGAGATCTCATCCACAGACACATATGACAGGAGAGGAATTGAGAGAGACCTTAGGATGCTTTAGTAAACCATAAAACAAATAGGGTGAAAGATTTAGCTATAAATATCTAAGTAGTTACAACAAACTTTCCCTGGCTAAATATTCCAAAAAAGAGATAAGAATTGAAACACTTTGACCAAGCCCGCTCAGTCAGTCAACAGGTTCTCCAGCACAGGAGCAAGGATTAAAAAGAAAAAAGACAGTTAGACAACATTGTAGCGTGACCCCAGTCAATTCTGAGACTGAAGGCAAATTTTTATTTTCCAGTCCACTTTTTATACCATTTTAATTACATGCAAGTATTTTGGGGCAGCAGTACAATAAGGATCTAACAAAGCAGCAGGAATTGTATGTGCTGTGCTGCCAGGACAGTTGTTTAAAAGGGCTTGTCATAACGACTGAAATATTTGAGCCCACTTCCTTGTCCAAGCCCAAAATCTTGCCTGAAGCCTAGTTCTTCTGTTCCACCCTAAGACTAAAATTCCTGCCTTACTTCTCTATTACAGCCTAAAGTTACCTTCTTGCTGAAACTTACTTCCTTATTATGCCCTAATGTTAGATTCCTGCCTGAACATACTTCCAATGTCAGATTCCTGTCTGAAGCCCACTTCTTTGTCCTTAGCCAATGTCAGACCGCTGCCAAGCAGTACCCCAAAAGGCTTTCCACACACTTGGAAAATAAACATAAATAAAACTTAACTCTTTTTTTTTCCTTATAAATACCAAAAATTAAATATAAAGACATAGGTGGTTTCACTAATATGGTGATTGTCAACTTGGCTGGGCCACAGAGCCCAGATATTTGGTCAAACATTCTGGCTGGTTTTGTGAGTATTTTTAGATACGGTTACTATTTAAGTCCATGGACTATAGGAGAGAATCCCCATGGCACGCTAGAGGGCGCTGTGCAATTGGTGGCCTTTGTGTTTGAACATGGGATGTTACTTCAGGTTCCTGTTACTGCAATAGAATGCCCTGATGACAGCGATGGGGAGGAGTTCGTTGCACACAGTTGCAAGGTGCAGTCCATTGTGAGAATGGGAACCATGTCGACAGGAGTGGGCTGCAGCTACTCGCTTCATGTAGCAGCCACAGTCGGGAAACAAAGAGCGATAAATTCTACTCCTCCGTGGCTTTCAGTATTTTATTCAGTCTAGGATCCCAGTCCCTGGAATGGTGTCACCCACAATTAAAGTGGGTCTTCCCACCTCTATTAACTTAATCTAGATAATCCCTTGCAGGTGCACCAGGCTGGCCTTGAACTCACAGGGATCTCCCTGCCTTTGCCTCCCAACTGCTGGGATTGAAGGCGTGCCCTAAACAGCCTGGCCTTAAATAGATATTTCTAATTCACATATAAACATGGAGATTTTTTTTTTTGGTTGGTTGGTTGGTTGGTTGGTTGGTTGGTTGGTTGGTTGGTTTGGGGCTTTTTTGTGTTTGTTTTGTTTGTTTGTTTGTTTGTTTGTTGCTTTTCTTTATTATTTCTAGTTGCCTTAATTTTTTTTCTTTCTTCAGGCTTCTTCAACTCCCTAGAACTTAGCACTGAAGTAACACTGAAATGCGAGCCACACCAAGTTGTTCAGCCCCCACACACAGCACACGCCTTGTCACGGCTGATCTCTGAATGGCGGTATTCCCGGCATTTCTTTTTTAAGAAAAAAAAAATGCTTTTGAGACTCTACACATTCCCAGTGACAACCTAAAACATCGGCCTTTGTCAACAGCAGCCTTTCTGCACCCTTCAAAATCGCCATCACCTTCGTCTTCACGTGTGCCTACTAAAAACCAGGGCACTGAACACATGTATCCTTCGATTAGCACTAGAGCTATAAGTACGAATTAGTGATGTCACTTTCCTCATGATGAAGAACCCCAAATGTAGATAGGGGGAGCAGTGCCCAGGAACACACTAGTTCTGGTCTAATGTTGACAGCAATCTGAGCCCTGAGTCCAGAGCTTGCTCTTCAACTTCTCCCCTCTATCCAAAACTAAGACCCTCAAAAGAATATGGGCCCTCAAAAGGAAAAATAACTTATCTTGCTAGAGTGCAGCATTGGACCACTCCAGTTATTTTAGCACTTGTCTAAGTTAATCGTCTAAGTTAATCGTTATAGATTACTGTCTCAACACACGGGTATTAAAGAAATGAGGGCTAAAAAGACAGTGCACTCATGATGTACAGTATATATCAAAAATTTTATTCCCAAATTAATTGTTTAATAAAAGGTAACTCCTTAAAGTTTCTATTCTCTCACTTCTGGACAGAATCTTTGGCATCTATAACAATTTCCCCCCTCTGTTAGAAAAAAGAAAAGAAAAGAAAATTTTGTGGCTTAGTGTATTTCTGTGAACGGGGCCTGCCATCTAGTGGCTAACATAGGAACTTCAGCGACAGAACAGTACGCAGTTGTTAATTGCAACTTTTTCTTCCAGGCCAAGAAATTATTTCCAGAAAACTTTATCCTACAATATGCTTTCCTTCAGCTTTCTCGGTTGAGGAGAATGGAGAAGACATATGAATGGTGGGACGGTAGGTAGAACTGTAGGAAAAGGCTGGACAGGCCACGTTAGCTTCCTTTTCTGCCGGGTGCCTCCAGGCACCAAGGTCTCTCAAAACTACCCACCCACCACCTTCCTCCACCATCTCAGCTCTAAGGGACCTGCTGAGAGTCTTCCTCTCAGTCAGCCCGTTCCTGGTCCTTAAAAGCACACAGAGCACATAAGCTCCTACATTCATCTTCCCCAAACTTTCCTTCTCTGGTTCGTGTTCCCCTAGCAATGTGTCCCATCTTCTGGTCAGACACGTGATCCAGACATGGGAGCCCACGGTGCACATATCCAGCAATCTTAAGTCCATCCCACATTACCGCTTGAAGGTGACTCCTGGATTTCTGTTTCTCACTGTGGCCCTGTCACTACAGCCCTAATTTATTTTTCTGTCCCCCTCTTTCCCCATCTACATTCCTCCACACTATTCTGTGTTTTCTTGCATATATATTTTTATTAGATATTTTCTTCATTTACATTTCAAATGCTATCCCCCAAAGCACCCTATACCCTCCCCTGCCCTGCTCCCCAACCTACCCACTCCTGCTTCCTGGCATTCCCCTGTACTGGGGCATATGATCCTCGCAAGACCAAGGGCCTCTCCTTCCATTGATGGCCAACTAGACCATCCTCTGCTACATATTCTTGCATATATTTTTTAAATGTATTCTCTCTGTCTCTCTTGTTCTCTCAGTCATCTGCTCTGTGTGTGCGTGTCTGTCTCTCCGTCTCTGTATATGTCTCTTCCCTCTCCCTCCCCCTCCCCCCTGACCCTACTCCCCTCTACCTTTCCCTCCTCGCCTCTCCTTCCCCCCTCCCTCGCCCTCCTCCTTCCCCTACCTCTTCCCCTCCCCCTCCCTTTCCCCCTCCCCCTCCCTCTCTCTCTTCCTCTGTGTTATGTATCCCCAGCACAGGTCAGAGGATGCTGGAGTCAGTCAGTCACCTCCTTCCACATGTATGTGGTTACGGGAGACTGAACACCAGGCTTGCAGCAGGTGACTTTTCCTTTCAGTAATTTAGCATTGTTAGTAAGCTACGTTAGACCATGACACTTGGCATAATTTAAAGTAGAAAATAAAATATTCCTAACCACGAGCACAAGTTGGACCAAAGATCAGAATGAAACCATAGATGTGAATATTCATAAGGTGAACCTGTGTCTGTCTGTGGGCAATGTGTATAAACACAGAAACACTTACAGATACGTGAGGAAGGGGCACTCTCGAGCAATATAAGCACTGAAGCTAAAATGTGAATATAATTTGGCAAGAAGACACATTTTCAAATCTAATAAGTAATGTAATAAAGATATTTGAGTAATTTCTTGGTCAAAACACAGATGTTTGGCATATTTTTGCCCTCTGGTATTGGCATGTTTTTAATAAATGCAAATATATGACCATGAGAAAAGCCAGAACTCTAAGATGTCAGTGAAACTCTACCACCCAAATGGCTGATGGCTTCTCAAGTTGTCGTTAAGCAATAATTGGGTTGCATAAGAACTGCTTCTTCAGGGCTGGAGAGGTAGCTCTGTGGTTAAGAGCACTGACTGCTCTTCCAGAGCTCCTGACTTCAATTCCCAGCAACCGCATGGTGGCTCACAACCATCTGTAATGGGATCCAATGTCCTCTTCTGGTGTGTCTGAAGACAGCAACAGTGCACTCATATAAATAAATAAACTTTAAAAAAAAAACTGCTTTTTCAGACCTCCTCCCATTAGGGCCCATAGTTTTCACTGAGATGCATGAATAGTAGAAACATCTTTCCACCAACTTTGAACAGGGCCAACAGAGCAGTTTGTCTGCCACTGAAGTACCAAGAACGAGAAATGGTCCTTATCCAATAGCAATCTGCCTGTCTCCATCTTATGCCCAGATTCATAAGAGTGGGATCACTTACAGCTGACTGCCCTCTGTTTTCTAATAGCATTAGAGAATAACTATCAGGCAGAGAGCAAATGACTTGGGGTGTGTGGGCTACACCCCAGTCTTCTGTTACTTCCTCTTCTCACACCTGCTCAGGCCCTGCTTTAACAACAAAGGTAAGAGTCGGTTGAGCTGTACCTTCTTGAGGGTGGAGCTGGGGTGGGGGAGAACTGTAAAAGGCAAGGCCAGGGTCCTGACCTGGCCCTGCACTATTTTTACAGAAAGTCTCATGACACAGAACCAAACTATCAATATTTTTTATGAGGTGGGTTCTCGTTGTGTAGCCCAGGCTGGCCCCAAACCTGTACTCCTTCTTCCTCAGCTCCCAAGGGCTGAAATCAGACATGTGCCACCACACCTGGCTAAATTATTAGCTATAATACTCACCTCTGTACAACCCATGACGGTCATAGCAGAGATCTGACCTGACTCAACTAGACACTACATGAACACAGAGAAGTTGGAGAGCCATGGAGACAGACATGGGAAACCTACTGCTATCCCAACCCTGTGACACAGAGTCTAATAGGATGGTATATGGAAGCAGGAACACAAAAATCATTCCATATCTAAACAATAGCAGACTAAACCTTCCTGACAGAAAGCTGGGCACAACCTACATATTAGACCCCTAACAGGAAAAAATATGGGCTGGAGAGATGGCTCTGTGGTTATAAAAAAAAGTCCCCTTATAACAGCAAAAATAAACATGGCTTCCCCTTACCACACACATCAAAAATACTTCTTTATTTATATACACTGTACTAGTTATATTTCTTTTTTGCTGTTTGTTTGTTTGTTTGTTTTTTGTCAACTTGACATAAGTTAGGGTCACCCGGGCAAAGAATTTATATTTATGAGAAAGTGTCCCTGAAAGATTGGCCTACAGGCAAGTCTTGGGTATTTCTTGATTGATTGATATTTTAATTGATTGATATAGTTATTTATTGATTGATATAGGGAGATCAAGCTTATTGTGACAGTGCCGCACGCATCTGGGCAGGTGGTCCTGGGCCATTGGAAAGCAAGCTGAGAAAGCCATGAGGAGCAAGCCAGTAAGCAGTGTTCCTCCATGGCCTCTGCTTCAGTTCTTGCCTCCAGCTTCCTCCCTTGGCTTCCCTCAGTGGCCTATGACCTGGAATATGTAAGACAAAGAAACCGTTCCTTCCCCAGTTTGCTCTTGGCCATGGTGTTTATCCCAGCAATAGAAATCAAACTAAGACACACATGGCCTTTAGTGTTCCCTTGGAGTCCTAACAATTCAGTCTGCTGTGAGCAAAAGGTATGGCTGCCTCTCTCCAGGGAAGAGATCTGGAGTATCAGGAAGTCTGGCTGCCTTTTTCATGAGAGCCACATCTATATTTATTATTGTGTCTTCTATATACTTCTTGGGCTTATGTGGATAAGATATTTTATGCCTAAAGGTTCTGAAAGAGCTGAAACTGAACATTTACTAGAATAACTTCAAGATCAAACTATACCCTGAGCCAACATTCGCCCGTATCTATTTTCCAGCTCAAATTATGCCCAGTCATACAGTGTAATATACCTTGAAAAAATGTGCAAGGAACACAAAGGACATTTCTGAAACCCCAAATCCTTCAGCAGCAATATAAAAATCCACCAAACTGCAAAAGTATGAATAGTAATTGTCTGGGGGAAAATTAGACTCCGGAAATAAAATCCTCTTCTATAACACAGTGGAATAGCTGATCCCGAACAGTCAAACCCTCCAAATTCTCTCTTTCCTTAGTTTTAGATGGAGAGTTTTACTTAAATACTAGATGAAGTTCAGTCCCTCCTTCAGTAGTCTCATTATGAAATTCCAAGAATAAGCTAGTCATTACATCCAAGTTAAATTACCCTCCCAAGGCTCTGCTGACAGCAGTCAGAATTCATCCCACATAAGAAAAAGGTACCATCCTGGGCACACATTGAAAATACGAAGGGCCAGCCATCCTTAAAGGTACTCCAAACAAATTAATTACCTTTTCAAAATGGCCTAGTCGGTCATCAATGGGAAGAAAGGCCCTTGGTCCTGTGAAGGCTCTATGCCCCAATGTAGAGGAATGCCAGAGCCAGGAAGTGGGTGTGGGTGAGTTGGTGAGCAGGGGGGAGGGGAGGAATAGGGGGAGTTCAGAGGGGAAACCAGGAAGGGGGACAACATTTGAAATGTAAATAAAGTAAATATCTATTAAAAAAATAAAATAAAATCATTC
>LR749827.1:325827-440827 GCA_902729485.2 Mus minutoides | reverse complement strand
GAAAAGAAAAGAAAAGAAAAGAAAAGAAAAGAAAAGAAAAGAAAAGAAAAGAAAAGAAAAGAAAAGATACCATCTGGCCAACTCAAGGTCAAAATGTGGCCAAAATAACCCCACCCAAAGCATCCTTTCCCCTTTAGCTTTCCATTCCTGAACAGAAATGGAACGGTGGTTTTTACCTCCTTACATCCATGTAAGTGAGGGCACAGTGAAACCCTGGCACTGGATCACTCAGTAGGTACAAAGGAAGCTTTAGTGGGATCCAACTGCTATATGGGGCAAGGGGGTGGGGGTTTAGATTAACTAGGAACTAGATGCTCTTGCCTTTGTGGGAAGATTAAGGTAAAGTCCTGGCAAACAGAAAGCCACCATCTTAAGCTTCTGTCTATCCAACCAGAGTTGTTCTGTTTAGGACAGCTTCACTAGCTCTGCCATTTTGGGAAGTCACTTTGGATCTAACAATCCACGTTTCTTCTAGCTTGTCTCACTGCTGGGATATGTTCAAAGACAATTTAGTATTGTCTGCTCGTCTAGCTGCTTTACAGAGAATAGCTTGGAACTCAGGAGCCTAAATTGCCTTCTGTAGCTGGGAATTCTCTTCTGGGTTCCCAATGCCTTTTTCCTATATCCATCATCCATCTATAAGGCCACCTCCTTCACCTGCTAGCGGGATGTGTCAGCTCAGTGTAGGACAGTTCTATTGATAAAAATATCAGTGTGTTTGGGCGAATAACCAGGCAGCAGACCAGGCCGAGGGGGTTCCACGTGGAGAGGTTTATTGAGTGGGTGGGGGAGGGGGCAGAGAAGAGGAGAAAGAGATAGAGGGGGAGAGAAGAGAGAGAAGAAGAGAAGGACAAAGAGAGCGAGGAGGGGGTGTCTTCCCAATTTATAGGGAGAATGACATCACACCACTGAGGGTGGAGACTGAGCCAGGTGGGCTGTGGGATTGAAGGTGGTTGCCTTGGCAATGCAGGTAGAGGGTCACCTGGGGCTTGATGCTAAGTTTGGCATATTCTCAACCCACCCTACAATACCTCCAGTGTTTTCTCTCTCTCTCTCTCTCTCTCTCTCTCTTTCTCTCTCTCTCTCTCTCTCTCTCTCACACACACACACACACACACACACACGTACAACACTATCATCTAACCTCTCACCACACTGAAAAACGAGGCACCATCCTAGTTTCTTGGCCTGAACCTGTTCTTTAAGACCTAACATTTACAACACTTTCAATCTCTGAAACCTGTTGTTAGAATAGCAAGAAATGCCCAGTAAGGGAAAACTCCTGATTAAAAGAATGAAACGTCTGCCCTGGGTGGAGACCTAACATTCCAGTTGGGTGGACCAATTCGCTGACCAAAATTCCACCTCTCGGAAAGTAAGAACCACCCCTAGGAAGGCAGGCTCACTTTAAGTGATGCTAAAGAAATAGGTGGGATCATTGAATTCCTTTAATAAAATACTGTACTTTCTTTCCCAGAAATCCCTCCTCCTACCAAAGTTCCTACAGGATAAGTAGCCATGCACTCAGTTTAGCTGAGTCTGCCCACCCTTCTAAGTCCTTGTAAAGTTACAACCTTTTTGTGTTGTTCTGTCCTCTGTGTGTGTGTGTGTGTGTGTGTGTGTGTGTGTGTGTGTGTGAGCACGCGCAGTAGACCTCCATGCTGGCAAGTGAAATAGTGTTGATTTGCCTTCTCTCTCTCTCTCATTCTCCTCCTCCAGGTAGCTGCTGAGATCTATAGCTTCCTGCCAAGTCAATTTTCCTTTGAATTCTAATAAAATTATCCTCAAGCTTCTGTTTGAGTTCATTCTAAAAACTCCTCATATTAATGAGAGCAACAACCCTTAAATAGGACCCCAGTTTCTCCACTATACTCTGGTGACCACAAAGGGACTCTCCAAAATTCCAGAAACATTGTCTCACCTAAAACCTCATTGATAGAGGTATGAGGCCCAAACCCAAGGAACAAAGGGGCTGCCTACACCCATCTCCTTTCCAGGTAGCACCTGAGAAATAACATTTCCAGGACCCTCTGAGACAGTGATCACTGGTCACTGATACATACTACTGTCATACAGCAGGTATACTGTTAGCACTATAACAGGAAACCAACCACTTTGTAACTCATTTCCATGCCCCGACTTGCCATGGCTGCTTAAACCAATACACCAGCTTCTAGTTCTGTCAGCATTTCCAGCCCTGTTGTTTCTCTCTTAGACTCTAATAAGGCTGTCCTCAAACTTTGAGTTAGGGTTACTATTGCTGTGGGGAAACACCATCCCCCAAAGCAATTCCAATGTGCTGTCTTTGCTGGAGCAAATGTACAACCTCACTGTATCAGTATATTATTTTTATTTTTATTAGTAAATATAACAGGAGGTGATTGCTCTTGTGTCGTAGAGGGGAAATGGTCTCCCTCCAGTATCCTGCCTTCCTCAGAACTGTGGGTAGTGATATCAGCATTCAGTGGAGAAGGTGGAAGTAGAGGAACAAAGAAATGAACTCTGGGAGATAAAACTCAATGAAAAGATTAAATGATCAAACCAAGAGATCTAGGAAAGAAAGGAAGGAATTATTTTGAGAGAGGCAGAGTGAGACAGAGAGAGAGATTTCTCAGTTTAAAATATCCACTGACTGAACAACACACTGAATTAAGAAGTGCATTTAAGTGTATCAACAGGAAATTTCAAAAGACTGAGGATAGGAAAAGTTATTAAAAGCTTCCAGGAAGACAAAAAATATTTGATACAAAGGATCTCTAATGAAGATGGTCTTGGATTTCTTAGGAACATCAGATGACACAAGAGAATATAGAGTTGCCATCAAACTACTTCTAATCTAGAAAAATATATATGCAATCATATATAAAGTTTTCCAAGTATATGGAATAGATAGATAGATAGATAGATAGATAGATAGATAGATAGATAGATACTAATTTATATGCTGGAGCCCTATTCTCCAATGCAGCTATATCTAGAGATGGGGCCCCTAAGGAAGCAAGATTAAATAGGCCATATATGTGAATCTATGATTTAACATTAGTGTCCATTATAAAAAGAGACATCAGAGAACTCACTAGAGTACATCTCCCTGCCCCTATGCACCAAGGAGAGGCTCTGAGAGAACATGGAAGGAAGGTGGCCATGTACAAACAAGGAAGACAGCACTTAGCAGACACTGAATCAAGAATACCTTGATCTGGGACTTCCCAGCCTCCAGATCCATGCCTGTTTTCTATCTCTTGTATTAGATAGAATACAATATCTGTTGTATTGCTGTAATAGCAGGAAAGTATTAATACAATGGTTGAAAATCATTCAAGTGTAGAAATAGAAT
Organism: Mus minutoides; assembly: GCA_902729485.2. Taxonomy (NCBI): domain Eukaryota; kingdom Metazoa; phylum Chordata; class Mammalia; order Rodentia; family Muridae; genus Mus; species Mus minutoides. The sequence goes on along the minus strand of LR749827.1, from coordinate 437,490 downwards.
GAAAATCAAACATGCAAAATCCCCAAAACTTTATCTGCCATGCATCCTTTTTACAAAGAAGCTTCTGGGGGATGTGCTTGTCCAAATATGGAAGCAAGTGAAGAAAGACAAGGGCCTGAACCAGTGCAGGGATGAAGTCAGGGGGATGCTAAATGGGAACCAATATTATCAATCCTAAATCTTCTACACAGATGGTCCATATAAGGAAGCCAGGACACAAGACAGTGCCATGGAAAAAAGGAAGTACTGACGAGGGCGTGGGGGGGGGGCCTGACAAAGGCAAGGAAGGGAGGGAGGGACACAAGGAGGGAGGGAGGGAGGGATTGAGGGAAGACAGGAGGAAGGAAGAAAAAAAGAAAGGGAGGGGAGGAGATAAGCCAGTATATTTGAATGTATGGTGGGGAAGTGTCTATTTCAGAAAGATTTGCTTTCAGACTAGATCAAATAGGTAAGTGAAAAAAGTTATAAAATTAAAAACAAATGCTATATTTAACCCACAGAAAAAATTTTAAAATCCAATATATTACACTCATTCATTAACTGTGGATAACAGTAACATGGCTATAAGAAATATAAATATTAGCCCTCTATTGGATATAGGGTTGGGAAAGATCTTTTCCCAATCTGTTGGTTGCCGTTTTGGCCTATTGACAGTGTCCATTACCTCACAGAAGCTTTGCAGTTTTATGAGGTACCACTTGTTAATTCTTGATCTTAGAGCACAAGCCATTGGTGCTCTGTTCAGGAAACCTTCCCCTGTGCTCATGTGCTCTAGGCTCTTCCCCACCTTTTTTTCTATTAGTTTCAGTGTATCTGGTTTTATGTGAGGGTCCTTGATCCAGTTGAACTTGAGCTTTTTACAAGGAGATAAGAATGGATCAATTTGCATTCTTCTACATGCTAACCGACAGTTGAATCAGCACCATTTGTTGAAAAATGCTGTCTCTTTTTCCACTGGATGGTTTTAGCTCCTTTCTCAAAGATCAAGTGACCATAGGTGTGTGGGTTCCTTTCTGGGTCTTCAATTCTATTCCATTGCTCTATCCAATATATATAAAAAACTCAAGAAGTTAGACTACAGAGAACCAAATAACCCTATTAAAAGTGGAGTACAGTGCTAAACAAAGAATTCCCAACTGAGGAATACCGAATGGCTGAGAAGAACCTAAAGAAATGTCCAACATCCTTAGTCATCAAGGAAATGCAAATCAAAACAACCCTGAGATTCCACCTCATACCAGTCAGAATGGCTAAGATCAAAAACTCAGGTGACAGCAGATGCTGGCGAGGATGTGGAGAAAGAAGAACACTCCTCCATGGCTGGTGGGATTGCAAGCTGGTATAACCACTCTGGAAATCAGTTTGGTGGTTCCTCAGAAAATTGGACATAGTACTACCTGAGGATCCAGCTATACCACTCCTGGGCATGTACCCAGAAAATGTTCCAACATGTAATAAGGACACATGCTCCACTATATTCATAGCAGCCTTATTTATAACAGCCAGAAGCTGGAAAGAACTCAGATGTCCTTCAACAGAGGAATGGATACAGAAAATGTGGTACATTTACACAATAGAGTACTACTCAGCTATTAAAATGATGAATTTATGAAATTCTTAGGCAAATGGATGGAACTAGGAAATATCATCCTGAATGAGGTAACCCAATCACAAAAGAACACATATGGTATGCACTCACTGATAAGTGGATATTAGCCCAATAGTTCAGAATACCCAAGATACAGTTCACAGACCACATGAAGCTCAAGAAGAAAGACCACAGTGTGGATACTTTGGTCCTTCTTAGAAGGGGGATCAAAATACCCATGAAAGGAGATACAGAGACAAAGTTTGGAACAGAAACTGAAGGAAAGGCCATCCAGTGACTGTCCCACCTGGGGATCCATCCCATATGAAGTTATCAAACCCAGACACTATTGTGGATGCCAACAAGTGCTTGCTGACAGGAGCCTGATATAGCTGTCTCCTGAGAGGCTCTGCCAGTGCCTGACAAATACAGAGGTGAATGCTCTCAGCCATCCATTGCATGAAGCACAGGGTCTCCAATGGAGGAGCTAGAGAAAGGACCCAAGGAACTGAAGGGTTTGCAACCCCATAGGAGGGACAACAATATGAACTAATCAGTACCCACAGAGTTCCCAGGGACTAAACCACCAACCAAAGAGTACACAAGGAGGGACTCAAGGCTTCAGCTGCATATGTAGCAGAGGATGGCTTTATCTGGCATCAGTGGGAGAAGAGGCCCTTGGTCCTGCGAAGGCTCTATGCCACAGTGTAGGGGAATGCCAGAACTTATCAAACATATAATGATAGAAGTGCAGTAAGACATTATGTGTGTGGAGGAGTGAGAGGCACAAAAGCGTCACATGTTCCATAGTGGAAGTTGGCATGGGGCATGCTGTAGTTTATAAGACGTCCTCCATGGAGTCACATGTCTAAACACTTGGTCCCTAGCTGGTAGTACTGTTTGGAGAGGAGGTAGGGCCTGAATGGAGGATGTGGGTCACTGGATATGACCCAGCTTCCTGTTCACTTCCCCTAATTTTTGAGTCAGAATGCAATGGGACCAGTCACCTGCCTGCTCCTGCCTCTGTGCCTTCCTTGCCTGCTGCGTGTCCTCCCCACAATGCTGGAGAATCCCTTTCTCCACTAAGTTGCTTCTGTAAAGATATTTTATCACAACCACATAACAGTAATTAACCCAGGGCAATCAAAGAAAAAAAAAATACAGAAAAGGCAGGGGTAAAAATACAATTTAAATACATTGTATGAAATTCTCAAAGAATGAAAACATTTTTCTTAAGAGAAGAAATACACAAAGAGCTGGAGAAATGGCTCAATATAAGAGCAGGTGATGTTCTTGCAAAAAGTCTGGGTTCAGTTACCAGCACTCACATGTGAGCTCACAACTGTCTGCGATTCCAGTTTTAGGGGATACAATTCTCTCTTCTAACCTCTGTGAGCACTAGAAATGTACATGGTGCACATGCATACATGCAGACAAAAAACTTACACACAAACTAAAAATAAAAATCTTTTTAAAATACACAAATATGTTATCTGCAAGTACGGCAGCATATAGCAAGGAAAACGGTTAAGAGCCAAAAATAGAAGCTAAAAGGAATTGGTCTTATCAAATGTTTTCATTACATTCCCTCTTTTACTATTTTAATTTGGTAATTATGATAGAGCACTCAAAAATGATAAGCATTGTAATAGTGCCTCCTAAATCATTAATGCTTTGTGACATAACAGGTTAGCCTAATAGGAACAGCATAGCTATTATTAAAATAGTAGCCTTTTGATTCCTGAAAATTAAACAATAAATTTAGCTTTTGTGAGTTTCTGTTTCATATATTAAGACATTGGCACAAAATCATTCTTAAACCTGGAGAGAAAAGAAACAAAGACTGTTCTCTCGTGAACAGCATGTTAACACTCAATATTTTGATGCCAAACATGCAATGCAAAACAAAGTGCATTATGGGTCTATTTTCTCAGTGATGGCTAAGGCATAGATTCGCTGCATTGTGAAGGCTTTGCCTAAAGCAAGTAATACTTCAATTTATCGGTCTTCTTCCTGCTCTTACAGAAAGCCTAAGACTACCTCAGCTATACTATATATATCCCATAGACTCTTGAGATACATTGTCCATTTGTTTTGGAGTTGGAGAAGTTCCTAGATTTTTTTTAATAAAAGTGAAACAATAAAATTAAATTTTAGGTTTAATCTATGGGGAGAAAAACTTGAAGTCTTCTAAATCTGATACTTGGCTATTCCCACCTCAACAATCTAATAAAGTATATGTGCCTTCCCCAAATTGAAAAATTTTAAATAGTTTCCATTCTGGTTTTATGAGAAAGTAATGCGACAATTCTGCTACTCAATACTGACTGACCCAAAGCTTGGTTTCTAGTCATGAGTTAATGGGTAGAAGATTTAAAAAAAAAAAAAGTCATCTTTGCTCATCGTCAGAGAACTAGTTGTCATGGGTGCACGACTTTTAGTCCCAACAGAATTGCTTACACCAAATTGTTCTATGACCATAGCTTGGTTTGAAAGCTCTAACAAATACCTACACATTATACCCTTTATAATGTCCTACCAAGAAATCCAGCATTGATTTATTATAAACCACCTGATTCTGGAATATTTTCTAAAATAACAACAACAACAAAAACCCCACCTCACTTTAGTAGACGATAAGCATTTTCCCAATGCTGAGCATGCTACCAGGCAGTCACAGCCAGCCCAGAAGGCTGCAACATCCCCTCCAGCCACTGACCTAGCACAGCCTCAAAGCTCTACCCAGCATGCACCCTGTGAAGTTAACCAATCACAGTTTCTCTTTTTCCCTGTTTGCGTTTTGGTTCTGATGACCTATGAACCCACGATAAAAACCATACAAGCCACAGTGTTCGATATTTCTCAAAAAAAAATGGAAAGCTCACAGCGGAGGTTAGAAGAGCCGAGTTCACTGGACCTTGAGGGGCTGGCAAAGAAAGAGAGGCGAAAATTAAAGGAAAGACTGATGTGCAAGCTCAGGGTGTTGAAAGCTCTTTTACATTTAAAGTGAGTTATAAATATTACATATGATTGGCCAAAACCACGAGAACAGAGTAGAAACTTGTCATGAATTCTAGGAGATCTGAAAAGAATGGGTCCGAGGTGAGGGGGGAATGTTTCTACAGATGATAAATAATTATCGTGTCACTGACTAAGCTACTGCTACCAATACAAAATGCTAATTTCCCTCTTTTTTCTATACGTTGTATCCATCTGCTCACAGTAGAGTTTGTATTAATCAGGAGAGGCTAGGCTGTGCTGTGAAGATAAATTCCGATATGCCTGTAACGAAGGGGTTAATTTCTCTTGTGGAAAGTCCAAAGTGTTTCAGGAGTAAGGGGAATCACGCTGCTGGAAGAAAATGGCTACCAGGATCTGTGCAGAAGGGGAGGGAAGGGCCGCACAAGGCAAGGGATGTTCGCTCACTGCACAAGGCAAGAAATGTGTGTCCCTGTTACCCCCAGCCCCACCCCCACCCCATCGAACCTCAAGTTGACCACATCATTTCACTTCTAGGATAACCCAATAACTGTTGCCCTCTGACCTACCTAGCACTGAGCCTAAGAAGTTCAGTCTGCCTTTGAGTACAGTCAGAAATATGGGACCCACGTGCAAGAAGTCAGCTGTGCCAGTGATGTCATTACAGACATTAATTACCACGACAGCATACTATATTCTCTGCAAGGATCAATTAATCTCTACTCGAGTCATGTGCAATTTAGGATATAGTTTTACCCAAGATTCCCCTTGCCATATTTCATAATCACTCTCTACATATGCCCACTTCTAATATCTTCATAAGGTATTGGTTATCTTGCTCTTTATTTTTATAAACTATTTTAAGTTCATCAGGAATGAAGCGAAACATAACATAAGCTTATTATAAACCCAACTTCTCCGTAATTAACTCTTCCAACATCCACCTGGTTGGTGTTTTCGAAGAACCCTAACCCTAACCCTAACCCTAACCCTAACCCTAACCCTAACCCTAACCCTAACCCTAACCCTAACCCTAGGTAGGATGCATGCTGAGGACAAAATGGGCACATTTTGTAGTAACCCGCTCAGTGTGCTTCAGTTTTTTTATAGGTAGTAGTTTCTTTTCTTTTTAATGTGACCAAATACCTAACAAGAAACAATGCAAATGGTCTCTGGATTAATTGCCAAATGAAACTTTGTTCCTACCTAGAACTTCATAAGCAGTCTTCACTGTCCACGTTGTCATTGGCATTCTGGTCTTCTAAACTCCCACTCCAACGCCCCATTGCTCTCTGCTTACAGCATTCTAGAGCTTTGGAGCTTCAGCGCCAAACTCTCCAAGACTTCCTCTTGACAACCAGTTCTGAAGGCCAAGAGCCACATCAGGTTTTACAGCAGTCACCATCCCATTTCCCTAGTACCACTTTTTATGCCAATTATGTTTTGTTCTGTTGTGACAAATTTCCTGGTGGAAATAATTTAAGAGGGAAAAGTGTTGATTTGGTTTATAGTTTTGGAGGGACGCCATCTTAGTAGTGAAACTGTCTGTGAAGGTGGGAGAGTTGGGGAGGGAGGGAGTAGGCTACTCACATGTTGACAAACAGGAAGCACAGAACACAAGCCGGAACAAATAGGTCCAATCTCCTAAGGCCTGCCCTAGTGACCTGCTTCCATCAGCCAAGGCCCACATGCCAAAGGCCCCAGGGACTTCAAAGCCATAACACAGGTAGAGGGCCAAGCATTCAAAATGTGAACCTGTGGAGGACATTTCAGAGTCAAGCTACAGCACCCCCCAAACAAACCAAAACACCAGTCATTGTGTGGGAGAGAAAACAGTCTCATCTCTAGATGTTTTAAGTATCTTCATTAGGCAATCCTCCTATTTGTCACACTGAATGATCCCCCTAAAAAGCCAAGCACGCTTCTTACGTCATGTGCTACTTTTGAATTTGTACTTTTCCACTCTTTTCATGGGTCTTTGAACAAAACGTTCACATTCTCCTGGCCCCATGGTGGCTCACAAAACCAGCCTCTCCGTATGCTAAGGTAGAGATGGGAAACTTTCTTCTTCAGTATGCATATCAAGTTTTGTTATGCCATTTCTAATAATATATTATATTAACTGTTATATAACATATCTTGGTCATATTCTCTCCTTCCTTACTGCTTCTCCATCTCCTCCTACAGCCAACCTTCCTCCCCTACTCTGTGTTCTTGTCCTTTTTATTTTTTAGAAGAGCCTACTGTGAGTGTGCGTTTCCTATTCCTTTATTTCTTTTTAAAAACATATTATATATATTTTTATGGGTATGAGTATTTATCTGTGTTGTGTGTGCCTATGTACCATGTACATGCAGTTCCTGCAGAGGCCAGAAGAGGGCATCAGAAAGTCTTGAACTGGAGTTATAAAAGGTTGTTAACTACCATGAAGGTGCTAGGAATGAAACCCAGGTGCCCTGCAACACGTTCCCTTCACTGCTGAGCCATCTCTCCAGCCCTTCTCTTTTTAATATCATTATCTTATTTGTCACAGATGGGAATAAACCTGTCCTAGTCTAAGGCACATTTTTGTTCACTTTATAGAGTTTGATTATAGTACAATATGGCTATCGTCACAAACAGAAAAACAACATCACTTAGACAGCTCCAGTCTTTTGCTACCACTAAATATGGCACAGAGGGAAACAGCAAGTTCATCTACATTCCAGGACTCTGGATTTTCAGTCGTGAATGCCTCAAGCACAGCGACTTCTCCACTACACCGGGCCTTGAAGTGAAATTCAATACAGAGTTCATATAACTTATTCCATTGTGTGGTGTCCCCTGGCAGTCATCCTGTGGCCAGAAGGAGCTCTTGGAATAAAATGAAATTCACATCGTAAGGAGAGCAGGCTCCATGGAAAATACAGAGACAACTGAAACACAATATCTGTCCCAGACAGAGGCAGAGGCAGGCAAATTTCTGAGTTTGAGGCCTGCCTGGTCTACAAAGTTCCAGGTCAGCCAGGGCTACACAGAGCAACCCTGTCTTGAAAAACCAAAATAAAAAAAAAATTTTTTTTAAGTAAATAAAGAGGGGCTGGTGAGATGGCTCAGCGGGTAAGAGCACCCGACTGCTCTTCTGAAGGTGATAAGTTCAAATCCCAGCAACAACATGGTGGCTTACAACCACCCATAATGAGATCTGACGCCCTCCTCTGGTGCGTCTGAAGTCAGCTACAGCGAACTTAAGAAGAAGAAGAATAAACGAATCCTTGGACCGGCCGGAGAGAGCAAGCAGGACCGACCAGAGCGAGCGAGGCTGGCCAGAGTGAGCAAAGTTGACTGGAACGAGGGGAAAAAAAAAAGTAAATAAAGAGCTGTCTGGGGATATGAAGTTCCAAATATACCACACCTCTCAATACTGAAAATGTGTTGTGAGTCAGAATTACAGAGATAGAAGTAACTTTATTCATCAAAATTCCTCACAAGTGGGAAAATGCCTTTCTCCTGGGGATGATGCCTTTATTCTTCCAGAGGTGGATCACTAAGTCCATCTCTGAACCTGGGCAGTAAGTACATTTGCCAAGGAAAGGGGTTAGAGCCATTTGGTTTATGGGGAAGAACCTAGGACTCTCAGAGGAAATCAGGATAAAGGATGTACCTCAATTGGGTACAGCCTACAAACACATCTCTAGAGAGGTAGGGCCCTAAGCACTTTGGGAAGCACAGGGATATTCAGGAGATGGACCTCTTGCCTTGGGGCACACAGATAAACCCTTACACATGAGTATAGACATTCCTGAAGGGATCTGTAGGCATATTCATGTGGCTTTTAAATCCTTTTGAGTGGCAGTGGGTTCTCCATTCAAACATATGTGTGTCAAGGAAGGTGATAAATGGCTTAGGCCTTCATGTAGAAGTAAAGAAGATCATAAAAGGTGAGGTTATTGTAAGGGGCAAAGAAGTCATTGGGAGAGTTTCTGATTTTCCAGGATGTGATCATCCAATATGACAAGCTAATAATAATAATAATAATAATAATAATAATAATAATAATAATATCAAAGAGAGGTAGGAGAGGGTCCTGGGATTGTTATATGAAGGCACAAATTTGAGACAAATCCACAGTATCATTTCACTTTCAAGAGACTGTGCAATAAAAGAATCCAACCATATTTGTTCAATAGTTTGATAAGACACTAAGACTTGGTGAGGTCCAGCTAATAGGTCCAGCACTGATGAACACTAAGAAAACCCAGTATACTTCAGCACAATACCGGGGACAATTATTCTTAAAGAAACATCAGAATCCTACTAGTAAGAGGTGAATTTTTTCTTATGTAGACTACATTTTGGTGGTTATAAAACCTGCTTCCTAGTGAGTCAGTTAGTTGGTTGCTTAGAAGTTCTCCTGACAGGATCATAGACGCGAACCACTGCTCACCTCCCCCAGACTCTGGCTCATCCTCCTGGGAGAGAACTGGCGCAGACATCAAAACCATCTTTTCCAGCAAGTTCTTAGAGATGCAAGATATCCTCATGGTAGGGACTAAGAAAGAAGATGTCTTTTTAAAAAAAAAAAAGAAAAAGAATTATTTATTTATTTTATTTATGTATATGAGTACACTGTAGCTGTCTTCACACACACCAGAAGAGGGCATCAGATCCCATTACAGATAGTTGAGCCACTACTTGGCTGCTGGGAATTGAGCTCAGGACCTATGGAAGAGCAGTTAGAGCTCTTAACCACTGAGCCGTTTCTCCAGGCCAAAAGATGTCTTCTTACAGAATGAGTTTTCTAGATGGAAAACAAGAAGTACCAGAGGAGAGCAGGAAGTAACCAGGAGAAGAAAGGGAAGTACCCAAGTAAGAATATTGAAGAAGGGATGAGATAGAAACCAGAGCATGAGTCCCAAAGTAGAGAGTTGGAGAAATGAGGTCTAAGCTTTGTACTGAATTATAAAACAGCAAGCACTAACTTGTGAAGAATGAAAAGAATACAGCCTCAGCAACATCTGGAAAACAGCTGTCTCCACATCGAAGTTCCTGCTTTATGTCCAACTGCTACCAGCAGGTTCTAAGCAACCACAGATAATGTTCTCGAGTTCATAAAGGAGATTGATATGGGAAGCTCTGTCCCACCAAGGGCAGTGACGCTCTCAAGTAGGTGTTCTGGTTGATGTAAAAAAAAAAAAAAAAAAAAAAGCAGGCTGAGCAAGCCATGAGGAACAAACCAACAGTAAGCATTCCTCCATGGTCTCTGGTTCAGTTCCTGCCTGCAGCTTTCTACTTTGAGTTCCTACCTTGGCTTCCCTGATGACACACTGTAATCTGAAGCCAAATAAGCCCTCTCCTCTGCAGGTTGCTTTTGATCATGATGTCTTAGCACAGCAATATTTCAGAGACACTTACCTAGCATGTACAAGGCCCTGGTTTCAACCCCTAACATTACAAAACTGAAAGGAACAGAAAGTGGAATAGAGAGAGAGACAGAGAGACAGAGAGACAGAGAAAGAGAGGGAGAGAAGGTAGGAGGGAGGGAGAGAGGGAGGGACCTCTCCAATGACTTGTAATTTAAGGCTATCCTGGGATTACAGTTATCACAACTTGGAACTAGCATCCTGGAGATGAATTGTATCTCTAAGGATGATGCTTTTTTTTTTTTTTTTTTTTTTGCTAATGCTTATAATCTGAGTTTATTCCCACGATGAATGTTGAATATGCCTTTTTTGTTTTGTTTTGTTTTGTTTTGTTTTTCTAGACAGGGTTTCTCTGTGTAGCTCTGGCTGTCCTGGAACTCACTTTGTAGACCAGGCTGGCCTCGAACTCAGAAATCCACCTGCCTCTGCCTCCCAAGTGCTGGGATTAAAGGCGTGCGCCACCACGCCCGGCCTTGAATATGCCTTTTAAGTAACACATTCCAACATACACTATGCTTGAAAATAATTTTTCAAAGTATACTGAATTTTTTCTAAGATGTAAAATCAAATAAGAATTAATATTTACATCATGAATTCCATAAAATATTTTGATTACATTAAGTGTTTATGTGTGGATTGTGAGTAAAACATGTAAAAGAACACATATGAGCAAATAATACCCATATAGTTACATTTACATGCACTTTTGAGACACTTGACATAGGTGCTGGGATATGAACTCATGGTCTCTGGTAGAGCAAAATATTCTACTTATATCTAATCCAACTTCTTAGGCTTTTATGCAAGTTATCAAACAATAGCTCTCCACAAATGCATTGTTGTAGCTAAGAATTCTGAATACCAAAAAAGAACATCAACATTCTAAGGGTGATGCTTAATGATCGCTCTAAATGAGCTTCTTCCTTCTAAGCAGTAGCTTTGGAGACTAGAAATAATCATACAACTAAACAGTATGAGCACAGCTCTCATTCCGTCAGAGGCTTTGGGCTGCGTTCTCTGTGGTGGGGACAACAAGGAAGAAAATTCAAGAAGCAGCTAAGAATTGTGTGTAGATAGCCATAGGATTTTCTCAGTAAGAGTCAAAGGAAGATTTCCGTATGAGGGCAGAAAAGTAAATGCCATTACACTTCGCCCAAGGGACCCTCTGAGTTAGATTTAGATGCCTGCTGTTCTGTAAAGGAATCAAGAGTTTCAACTTCCACTGCAGCTCAAGGAACCTAGCCCAGAGTGAACAGCACTCCTCTGCCCATGAATGTGGGAACTATAAGTGACTTGAATCCTAGAGCCTTCTAAAGCTCTGGGGTGCTCTGTGGATACAAAGAAGGCACAACGAAGTAGGACAACACAAACAAAAAAATCCATAACTGCAGATTGTCTTAAATTCCCTTGTTATTCTCAGAAACAAAATCAATTATTGGTAAGCCAAGGACAGCCTTAGACCCAGAAACATTCACTTTCTATTTCCCACAAATCAATAATTATCTCTATCTCGTTCTGATTTTTTCCCTGCAAATGAACACTACAGTAAATTCTCTGTAAAGTCGAAGTCCAATTCTTGAATCTTAATAGACGAAGACACTAGCATCAAAGAAGTGGATCTCCCAAAAGTCTGGGATGTGTATCTTTGTGTGTATGTGTGGGTATACACAAAGACTCACACACACACACACACACACACACACACACACACACAGAGACACACACAAAACAGTCGCTGAAGAATTACATGTTATGGAATCAAATGCCGATTCAGTATTATCCTGGTCTGAGGTTATCAAGATTGTTTTGCACAAGAATAAAAAGCCACTATTCCAGAAGTACAAAAGGGTACAGTTAATTTTCTCCTCCTCCTCCTCCTCCTCCTCCTCCTCCTCCTCCTTTCCTTCTTTTTCTGGGATTATGTAGCTCTTCACAGTAGTGGATAGAGGGTTTTTTTCTTTCTTTTTTAAAATCAATTTTAGGTGTATTTTTTATTATAAATGTAAAAATGAAAGCAACATAAAACAAGTAGAATATGTGACTATTTTCATCAACAACAGCAACAAGCAAAATGATGCTGTCATAGTCAGAATCAACATTTTTAAGGAATTCATGACATCAGTGATAGTTTAATCCATTGGCCCTTAGGAAGTTCAGTCTATCTGTTTGTTTCTTTTTTTCATTGATCAAAAAATTTTCATACAATATATTCTGATCACATTTCTCCCTCTCCCAATTCTTCAAAAATTTTCCCACTTTCCTGCCCATCCAACTTTATGTTCCTTGTTTTGCTCTTTAAAACACAGTAACAACAAACAACAAAAACAACAACTCATATTTACACACACACACTCAAAAAAAACCCCACATAAAATGGGAAACCAAAATAAATAAGCAAAATATCAACAATACAGAAAATACCCAAACAAAGCAATATGAGACCAAAAGTCTACAGAAATACCATTGAGTTCATCTCATGTTGGCCATCTATTGCTGAGCACAGGGCATGCCCTGAAGCATGGTTAATATACTCAGTGAGACTCCACTAGAGAATACTATATTTCCCTTACCAGCAGATATCAATTGCAGATAGCTGCTTGGTGAGGAGTATAGCTCATGTCCCCCTCCCACTCTCTGTGCTAGACCCTTACAAAGTAGTAGGTTTCATTACAGCATTTGCATACTCTCATTTTTTTCATTCTCTTCCCCATTTACTCCACATTCCTATTACCTCAAAATGCTAAACGTCCTCCCTCAAATAGTACTTCCTTCTGTATTGTCACATGTATTTCTTTACCCTCTTTCTCCCTATCCCCTGGTACCTTAGAATCTTTTCTCTGATCTATATACATAATCTATAATAAACAGACACACACACACACACACACACACACACACACACCACTTAAGTTTAGATTACATATGAGAGAACATACACAACAGTTTTCTTGACTATGATTTAATCTGTTTAGTATTTAACTCCAAATGCCATGACTTAATTGATGTGGAAAGACTTAGCCCACTGTGGGCAGCATCACTCCCTAGGAAGGACATCCTAAACTGTGTAAAAGTGGAGAAATCAAGCTGAGTGAAAGTAAGCAAGCCAGCAAGCAGGCTGCATGTATTCACTGCTTTCAATCATGGATGTAACTCGACAGTTTTAGGGTTCCTGCCAACTTGACTCCCTCCTATGATAGACTATAATCTGGAACTGTGAAACAAAAATGAATTCTAAGTTAATTAATTATTCTTAATTCCTCTAAGTTCCTTTTGTCAGGGTATTTTATCACAGCAGCAGAAATGAAGACTGTGGGGCTAAAACCCTCTGAAACTACAGGATAAAATAAGCATTTCTACATTTTAAGCTTTCCACTAGGGGGTTTTAATACAGTAACCTCACTATAAGAAGATGATGATACAATTTTCCTTGTTAAACTGTGCTTTGATTTTTTTTCCATCCTATTATTAGAGGGGAATGAGAATAACATGCATACCATAGTTATATGTGGTGAGAAGAAAACCTACTGAAGTCAGTTCTCTCCTTCCTCCGAGGGGGGGTCCCAGGAATTGAACTCAGGTTATTAAGTTTGGGAACAGGCTGTGTAAGCAATCTCACCAAACCCACACCATGATTTAAAGGACAAAGAGAGACATGTAGCTAGTATACCTAAAGTTTGGGCAAAAAGGACATAGTTGTTACTTTTCTGTGGCTGTGACCATTACTGACATAAACATAACTTATAGAATGAAGGGCTTATTGGGGGCTTAAGGTTCCAAAAGGATAATATCCCATGGCATCAGAGCAGAGACAGTAGCAGCTGAGAGTTCACATCTTGGACCAGAAACCAGAATAAAGAGAACACTCAAAATGGCATAAGCCTTTTGAAACTTGAAAGTTTGGCCCCAGTGACACACATCCTCCGTCAAGACCACATCTCCTAGGCCTCCCAGGCACCAATTGGGGACCGGGGATTCAAATGCCAGAGGCTTATAGGGACACAACGTAGGGCTTCCAGTGACTAAAAGAAAGCATCAAAGCAGCAAAGTGTTGGGAACAAAATAAAGGGGGGGGGGGCCTGGAGAAGTGGAGGAAGGGAAAGGGGCCTAATGTCCGGCCAGAGTTCCTGTGCTCTGGGCAGGCAGACACAGGTGTTGGGGGGCTGCCGGGATGCTTTTCCACAAGGACCCAGGTGAGCATGCCTGACCTACACGGTGGGGGTGGAAAAGGGGCAGCCCCCAACCGGAACACCCCCCTCCCGGGTTACCTTGCTAGAGCCACCAGGGTTGTGGGAGAGAGGGAAGAGGGAAGACATTTCCAACTCTAACCAGAGTGTGCAGCGAAACTTGAAGGAGCAGAGCAGAGACTCTATGGTTTAAGAGCTTTATTATAGAAATGCAGGGGAAAGAGAGAAGGTAGAAGAGAGAGGGGGAGAGAGAGAGAGAGAGAGAGAGAGAGAGAGAGAGAGAGAGAGAGAGAGAGAATATCTAGTTGGGATTTTGGATACTTATGAAAATGGAAGTTGTAGATTTCCTCCCTGATGCCTGAGAATTAAGTAGTCCTGGGTTGTTAGCTACACTTTGAGTGCCAGGTATGAGTTACCTCTTGTTGAATAGGTCTTAAGTACAGTTAGGAAGATGTTGCTTACATCCAATTTAGGTGTACTAACTATTGCAACTGCATGATTATCATACCATGCTGGCCTTAGGTATGGTTCATTGGAATCATAGCTTAGTAGGACTATTGATTTTTTTTTCCTATTTTGAAAGCTTTAAGCATTCTGGTACTGGAAAAAACAAGCCCTAGGACGGAGGATTGCAGTTCAGATGAGAGAGAGAGAGAGAGAGAGAGAGAGAGAGAGAGAGAGAGAGGAAGAGGAAAGGCTAGAGAGAAAGAGAAAGGGAGAGAGGAGAGGAACAAAGAAGACAGAGAAAGGGAAGAGGAGAGAGAAATGAGAGGTGAGAGGACAAAGGAGTGAGAGTAAGAGAGCATGGTAGGGGCTGAGCACCCCTTTTTATGGTCTTCACTGTTGCTAGGTAACTGGGGAGGAGTTTAGCCTGAAGGTCAGAAGCTTGGGCCATTGCCTATGTGACTACTGACCATGCTTCTCTTGTGGGGGCTGTGGGAGGTGGTACCTTAGGCAGGGGCTGGAGTTCCAGGATCATGAGGGTGCCTACTGCCGTGTCATGAGGGTGAATTATGACCATCGGGATTTAGACCTCAGCTCAACTGGATACCAGCCTGCAATTCCCCACAGTGAAGGAAAAGAAAAAATGGTGAATGAGTGGCTAGAACCAGTCTCGGGACCCAGCAACTCTGGTGGTGTCAGGAACCATCTAGGATAGGCTAGCAGGTGGCCTTATTGGAGGTGGCCCACTCCTTTTGCATGATCTGCCATGGGTGAGCTCTATGAGGCAAGGTTCCTAAGAGATTTCATTCCCAGGACTGCTTCTTGCAGTTGATATGCCTTTCCTGTCCTTGTAAAATTAATATTGCATAATCCTTGGGAATTAGCCCCCCCTTTGAGCAGATTTCTGCAGATCAACAAAGCTGGACTGTCTTGTAGTGATGCTATATAGATAGATGATTTTTTAATTCTTTTATTTTTCCACGTGGAAGAGGTTTTATTGGGAAAGATAGAGAGAAGGTGATGGCAGAAAGAGAAGAGAGGGAGAGAGAGCGATTTCTTGATTCTTAATGATGATTCTATAAAAATTCCCAGATTATACTAGTAATTATTAAGCCCTTTATAATAGGACTGCTATTAAAGACATTTCTGACATGAAAAATGCAATTAGAACTCTGCCAGTCTTCAAGTGTCAAGAGTTAATTGCTTCTGAGATAGAAGGAAAGCTTTACAACTTAAAAGACATTCCAAGAGTTTGTAAAAACAATTAACCAAAGATCATAGCAGAAAAAGAATGATTTATTATAGGTGCAAGGACAGAGGATAAAATATTGACTAGGTTTATCTATACAAAACTTCAGTGTCAACTTAGATACAAAAATTATGATATTTAATTCTCCTCGAACCTGTGGACCTACTGACAGAAACTTAATCTTTAGCCACATAAGTATTCTTAATGGAAATACGTGTAAACACCTCTGTTGTAAACTTCTTATTCAATTTATGACTTGATTTTATGAGGAAAAACAGGATGCTTGGAAAACACATTTCTATTCCCCTAGAAAAAGTACAAAAAATTAGAAATTATTACATTGCATGACATTCTATCAGAGCAGGAGGAGAACAAGATTGGGAGGAGGAGCGAGCAAGAAGGGCAGTGGGGTGGAGTAACTTAGAAATTAAGAGAGCAACTTGGAAATGTAGAAAGCATAGAGTCTGATAGATTTTCCACCTTTCACTTGCCCTTAGAAATAAAGAACACATTAAGCTAGGGGCAGAAGGAGAGAGCAATACACAGAATGCAGAAAGAGGGACAAAGAAGAAGTCACAGAGAGAGCAGAGGGAGCAGGCAGGCTTCTTACCATGGGATGGAACAAGCCTTTTCTTAACAGCAAGACAGGCTGTGTCTTACTAAAGAGGACAAAGCTTTTTTCATCAAAGACTTGGGTTTGATTCATTTAGCAATAAAAGGGTAGAACCTTTTTCTTTCTCTCTATGCAATAAAGACTGGAGCTCATTTTTCATCCAGAATGAGTGAGTTCTTTCTGCCCTGGCAGTTGGGCTTTTGCTCCATAAGTATATGTAAGTATGGATGTGTGTATGTGTGTAAGTATGTTATTATGAGATAAGTCAGGAGCTAGACCCAACTGGAATGCATGAAGCTGTATGAGTGTGTGTGTGTGTGCATGAATTTGTATATGAATGTATATAAGTTTATGCATATTTGCTTGTATAAAACTTTTTCCTTCTGAGAGTGACTCTCTTCTCCTGGTTCAATACAACTTTATTGCTCCAAACCTTGCTATCAGCCTAACAAGTGAGAGGCCAGGCTTCTAAGCAAGAGAGAAAAAAAACCCTTAGCAATTAATCCTTTACTTAACCACCCACCACCCATTAGGCTACAGGTGTTAATTGCCCAAGCCAGCCTCAGAATAAGCAAGAAAGTTATTAGGATTTTTTTAGAAGCCAGTGGCTTCAGCATTTAGCATAATTAGAGTTTAAAGACCAGAGACTATCAGTCTTTGTTTAAAACTATCTCTACATCCAACTCTGTGTCCCATGTCAACCCATTCCTGGCCAGGCAGTCTCCTGTCCTGGCGAGTTGCTTGCTGGTTTCCAACAAGGCACAGCCCACCTTGTGCTTTACCCTCTGGAGAAATGGAACATCTTGTCACTCCCGACACCATTCTGTGTGCCGGCTGGCTGTTCCCTCCACCTGAAATGTATTTCTATTTTACATCTGGCTGGTCCTTACCTTCTCAGATGGGAGAGACCTCATCTTTGAGAAGCTGGCCAAGTTCCTGCGCAGATGAGTTTAGCACTCTTGCCAGGAGCCCTGAACACTGCTATTTTGTATATATATATATATATTTTCATTTATACCTAATCAGTCAAGATTTCGAAGACTTCCATGCTTCTCCATCCATATCCAAATGACCCACCACAAGTACTGGACACGGGTCTGCTTTCTTTGTGCTAGTTGTCACGTTTGTTCTTAACTGGGAGTCTGTTGAACTGCCTAAGGCAGGTTATAAACTTAAAATTTTTGAGTCCTCGTTGCCCATTACAGAAATCTTTCTCTCTAGTTTTGTACTAGATAAGTGATTCCATTGATCAGTCAATCAACCCAATGCAAATAAAACCTAAGATAGTCCTGCTTTTCCTACAAACCATATTACCTGAAATTGCCAATTTCAACCAGCAGATGGTAGTCTTGAAACAGTGTGGTAAATTGCTAGTTAGTTTTGCCAGTGTGAAAATAAGCCAAAGCAAACCTGAGGGAGCATGGGCTCACATGTCTTTAAAGGATGCTTAAAATAATATAAAACTAAAATGACTCAATAAAAATAATAAGTTACCCCAGCCAGAATGAAGGGAGCTTGGGGGGCTTTTCAAACCCCTCTCCTCTCCAAGGCTTGCAGAGCCCTAGGAAAAGATGTATCTTGTTTTGTGTCCAACACTGTCTTAGTTTAAATATCCCGACCCATAATCAGTTCGTGATGAGCCTTGGAAGGATTAAATGTAATTTATACTTCAAACTGAAATTTAATGGGTATCCACTCCACAAACCAGAATATGTCACGAAAACAACCTGTTACTCTAATTATTTTGATAACTCCTTCTGCAATGTCCACCCCTCTGTAATTTTGTTTGTTTGTTAAACAAAAAGCATTATATTGGTATACGGAGAGATCTAGCTGAGTGCCCCTAAATGTCAAAATCGTCTAGCTGCCCCATTTGCATCCAGCCATTAGGCAACCTTCTGACTTTTCTCCTGCAGCTTTCCCATAGAAAGAATGAGAATGGCTACTGCTTATTATTCAAAAGCACCTTCTATTCATCAATTGCTCTTAAGCCTGTTTCCTCTTTTATACAGTGATTTTAATAAAAGAGGCTTATGGTGGGCTATCATGCTCAAGGCTGGACTCACAAGTTGTCAATTAATTCTCACAACTCAACAGGGTCTCCCCATACCCAGTGTGAACTACCTACCCCATATCTTCTTACTCTAAGGGGAACCACATTGCTTTTTCTTTGCTCACTACTGTGTCTGTGGCTTCCAGAACTATGCTTTGAACATAGTAGGTTCTCAATAAAGCTGCCTTGCAACAATAGTCTTCTTCAAGCTGGTGACACAGATTTCTCTGGCTAAGTACAAGAGAGGAGCAGGACCATGGTGATGTCCAAGCATTACCTGGAAAGCGGTGTCTGTGACATAGGCTGCCTTACTCTGGACACCCAGCTACTGACTGTCCTGGTAGATGCTTCTACAGCTACAAGGGAGAAAACAACTAGTATAGGGACAGTTTGCTTATCTGTTTGAGACAGGCTCCCACTGTGGTCTGGTTACTACACACCACTCTTGATCCTTCCCAACCCACCTCTCAAGTACTGGTATTACCTACATAATCCACTGTGCCCAAATCTATTGTTAAACTGTCTATACACATTGTAACTGATGTGTTTGTAAAAAGATAAAGAGAGGGGAGGAATATGTTTTATGGAGGTGTAGTCAGGTAAGGGGGAAGGGGGGTACCTCGGTGGGCTCATGCTGAGGCATCCCTTCCCCCTGAGGGACCAGGCACATAGTATAGAATAGAGTTTATTCAGGGTATGGGGAGGGGAGTCAAGAGGGTAGCAGAGGCAGAGAAAGGCAGAGAGAACGAGAGTAGAGAAGTAGAGGAGTAGAGGCCAGCCATGAGCACGTGGAGGGGAAGGAGGGAGTGGTGGGAGGACAGAACAGGAGCAGGAAGGCAAAAGCAAGAGAGGAACAAGAGAGCAAGAGTGAATACGGGAGAGCAAGAGTGAATACGGGAGAGCAAGAGTGAGTGTGAATGCGGGAAAGGGGGGGGGGGGGGGGGGGGGGGGGGGGGGAGAAAGCAGCCCCCTTTATAGTGAGTTAGGCATACCTGGCTGTTGCCAGGTAACTGTGGGGCGGATCTTAGACAGAAGGCTAACTGTAAGGACTCCCAGTAAGATAGCTCTAGACATTAAATATATTGAGCCGGGCGTGGTGGTGCACGCCTTTAATCCCAGCACTTGGGAGGCAGAGGCAGTCGGATTTCTGAGTTCGAGGCCAGCCTGGTCTACAAAGTGAGTTCCAGGACAGCCAGGGCTATACAGAGAAACCCTGTCTCGAAAAAAAAAACAATATATATATATATATATATGTGTGTGTGTGTGTGTGTGTGTGTGTGTGTGTGTGTGTGTGTGTGTAAAGGGAAACTTTGTGGTCCATGCAATTTTAGGCCAGATGTAACCGAGAGATCTCAACAGAACTGACTATGACTAGATAGAATTGTAGAGATGAGAAAGGATCTATAGGCCTCCCCCAGCCGAAACAGCTCTGTCTAAATCCTGATGAAAACATCACCTTGGGAACTTTGGGAAGGTCATGGTACTCTTGCAGCTCTGAAAGAGATAGGCCAATTAACATTTCTCAGACCGCTGCAGGAGGGAGTGGGAGGGGGNCCAGAGAGGAAGGAAAGGAAAAGAATTAAGATGCTTTATACAGGCAAATATGCACAGACACATGAACGAACATTCAAGCATTCATACACCCATACACTGGCTGGGGCTGACTGTCACAATCTACTCCACAAGTATTCATGCATGGTTACACATAATACACATATACCTACACACAAACATATAGACAAACAGACATATACATTTGGATGGCTAGATGGATGGGGAAGAACTCCCCAACACAAACCATTTAACCAACATTATTTCTTTACTCTTGTCTTTTATACCTTCTTTGGAAAATTACCTCAGAGATAAAATGTTACATAAAATGGGAGTTACAGAAAGATGCTGATAATAAGTTCAAAGCAGTGTTTCATTATAATATAATCATTAAAAGTTCAAAGCAACAGTTTTTGCATGGCCTTGCTTTATTATAGTCCACACCTGTGACTTTATCTTTGGACCTAAATGTTTTTCCTTGGGACACAAAATTGTCCCAAGTCCATTTCTCTTTTTAGTGTGATTATGAAAGCTCACTGTATTTCTTATTATGCAGCCTATACTTACTATTCTGAGGAGTGGGCACATTCTATACTCGATTTTAACTTTATTACATCTTTCTAGCAACTAAGACCATCTCTAAAAACTTTCTTCCTAAAATTATTTGGATCAAATCAGGAATTCTAAAGAATCTATTTCTCTGTCTATATAGCATCACTACAAGATAGCATATCTTCATAGGTCTGCAGAAATCTGCTCAAACTGGTGGGCCAATACCTAGTAATTGTTATATATTTAATAACAGAAAAGGCATACTAATAGCAGGAATTGCTCCTCAGATTTAAGCCTCAGCCTACCCTACAGAAGCAAATCTGCCATAAATTGACAGTCTAAGGCAGAACCATCTCAGGAAGATCACCTACTAGTTTTCAGCTTCTCCTAAATGGCTCTTGGCATTTAGTATACCGGGCAATGCTGGGGTGGGAGCCACAGTCTTTAGTGTACTAGGTGAGTCCCCTGCCACTGAGCCACCCCAGCCCCTTCCTTTGAACAGGAGGGAAGGACTGAGGACTTTGCCATAGTTAACAGAGAGTCTTGTAAGAGAAAAGAACAGCTAGTGAGGACATCATGCCATCTTGAGCATCTTTAAGGACACAGCAAGATGGAACATGGATTAAACAGGCAGATCCCATGAGGCCTCGTCTGTACTGCAGGAGTTTCATTTCAAGACCATTTAGTCCTGGGCATGGGTACATCTGCAATTCCAAAACCCAGCTCACAAGTCTAAAGCAAGGCTAGAGACCACTAATGATAGTCTCAACAACTAAAAAACAAAACAAAACAAAGCAAAGCAAAAAGTCAAAGCAATGCTGTTGTCTAGGGACTGTATCATTGAGATTTCATGGGTGTAGCTTCCATGGCATATATAGAAGTCACTGTCTCACAGAAGAAATCCTGGTACTCTGACTCTTACAACCTTTCTGTCCCCTCTTCCATAATGCTCCTTGAGCTGTACACATAAGGGCGGTGTTGTAGATGCTTTGATGGGTTTGGAGCAACCCATGGTCAGTTCTCTGCATTTTTGAGCAGCTGGAGATTTCTGTATTGGTCTCTGTCTGCCACAAGAAGATGCTCTGTGGATGAAGGGTGAGAGCTGCACTTCTTTGAGTACAAAGATAAATGTTTAGAATGAAGTTAGAAATTATGCTGCTTTAGGCAAGTAGCAGTAACAGTTTCTCTTCTAGGGTCCATGAATTCATTGGCCATGGGAAGTTGCCTGGGTTTATAATACTGGGTATGGATTCCCTCACCCAAGTGGGCGGTATGGCCAATTCGACAGCTGTTGGTTACCCCTAAGATGTAAGTGTCACCATTGTACCTTGAGATGTCTTGCCAAATTGATCACAGCCATGGTTCATGGGTTTTATAGCTGGGCAGGACTGACTGCTTTTCTTCCTTGACAGCTTGCATACCACCCTTCCAGCACTACAAGAACCAGTCCTCAGGGAGAAGTTCCAAGTCAGTTNGGGGGGGGGTGTCTCCAAATTGTGTCCCTGAAGCATGCAGTGTGTTCAGCAACTGGGTCTTACCTTCAAGTTCTCAGAGGCAACCAAGGGTGACAGCAATAGCCTATATTGTCTGGGAAGTGTCTTGGACCCCCCTGACCAACAACTTGAAGGGAGGGTTTTTCTGCTTAGCACTGGGGATTTTGTTAGTAGTCTATTGTTCCTAAGGGGAGCATTATCACCTGAGGTAGCATAACTTTATTTAAACTACACACACACACACACACACACACACACACGAGCTCTTTAGGCCAAATGAGGCTACAATGAGACCCTGTATGAAGAAATCAAGCCAAACCAAGCCGTCACAAGCCCGTGTGTGTGTGTGTGTGTGTGTGTGTGTGTGTGTGTGTGTGTGTGTGTGTGTGTGCATGTATTTTTAAGTAAACATAAAGACATAAGTAATGTTTCCCTCTGGCTTTTCAAACATCTTCAGAGTTAGTTATCCCTCTGCCTTCCCTCTCTCTGTGCTACTTTCTTGTCCCTCTATGGTTAAAGTGCCCGCCTTGCTTTTCCCACTTCCTTTCTTTATTATTTTATTTTATTTAATGTTTTTATGTGTTCACTTTCCATCCGCTCACTGCCCTCCCTTCTTAGCACCCCTGTCATTCGACTCCCCTCCCCCAACTCCCTCAATGTCACCTAAGGTTGCTTTCTACTTTCAGGTCTGTGGTTACTCAGTATATGTGCAGTTACATATATATATATATATATATATATATATATATATAAAATCATATCTGAGACTTTTTCCAAAGATTTATTGATCCATTTAAAAACAGCTGCAGTAAACCAATTACACTTTAGCACAAATATTGTTCGTTTTAAAAATCACATTTTCATTAAAAAAAAAAAAAGAGAGACAAGGATGGCCCCATTTCATTTCTTAAATGTTCTCGTTGTGGGGATGAATTCAGGAGAAGAGCCTGGAGTCCGGTCTACTGTATTCAGTCTATGTGGGCATATGTGTGTGTGTGTGATATATTAGGAAAACCTATTTGAAAATAGCTTCTCAAATAATGGTAGAGAATCTTTGAAACTTTGAATCTTTGAAATGAAAACTGTTGCTGTTTCTTAGTGATTATTTTCAGTGTCTCATCTGAAGGAACAGCCATTGGCTCTTCCTTGACTACATTACTATATATACTATATTATAACATATCTTAGTTGTGTCCATTAAACACCGATTTCTGGGGTTACTTAGATGTTCTAAATATAGATAAAGCTTTAGATAGTATCAAAAATAAATGTGTCTATTTTATTCATCTCATTAGAAAAGTCCTCAGGTCAAGGAAAGCTGCCCAGGCTCCCAATGAAAGATACGCATTCACCAGAACTGTAAATTGTGCTAGAAATTTCAATTTTATTACTGGCAATAACTATTGGTAATTCATTTTCCTTAAAGCAATAGGCTAACTTCATTGGATCTTGAGAAAATGTCTGCCAAATAACCAAGTCTAAAACACCAAGCATAATTTTTGCCACCAAGTTTTGTTTTTCAGTTGCATGAAGGAAAGAAAACCCAATTCAAATCATAAGTCAAACAATGAAGCAGACGTTTTCCTGCAGAAGGCCACCACAGCCAGCAGGGACCCCAAGCACTGTAAGCACGCTGACACCTCCATAGAGAATACCAACTTGTGCATTGTAGAAACACAGTTTAAGGCACAGAGAAATAGAAGCAACTGGAGATTATGTGTGACATACATAAAGCTACCTTCTGGTAATAGAAAGCAGAAAAATGAGAATGTGGGAGTTTCTATGTTTTAATTATAGTTTGAATGTCTTCTAATAAGATTCAAATTAAGAAAATGAATACGAGGAAGTCTGGCAGATTGCAAAAAAAAAAATGGCTTTGATTCTTTCCTAATGGAATCCTGAGTGACTTTTTTTTTAACTACTTTGAATTCAGGTGTATTTTTTCCTGCGTTAATAACAGCCCATTTCTATTTACAAAAAAAGTTAATCCAAGGCTTAGAATATATTTATAAGCTATATGGTAATCTGCTTAAATTTATATAACAATAGTTTACCAAGAACAGAGTTGAATTTTCAGTTTTTTAATTCTTTGTGAAACATAAGACATTAAAATTTGGCATCTTCAAATATTGAAGGCACTCACAATAATTTAAAAAAATGAAAATTTAGTATGTTTACTATTCGGTACAAAGAACACTTTTGATTGAGAAATAATAAAAACTGTAGAAAATGCATAGAATTTAGTTGTCTCTGTAACTGGAGTCCTTTCACCACTTTCCCTATTTAAATGTAAGCTGATGTCTCACTGGCTGGGCCAGTGCACTGATACTGTTGGTCAGTGCACATACAGGCATCTGCATAAGAAAGCAAAGACCGTCTGTAAAATGAATCTGTGGTCTTAAATTCACAGGACAGCATCTTGTCAGTTGAAGGCCTCTTCATATCTGTCCTTATGCAACTACTGATCTGTTCTATATGTCAAAGTGACACATTCTCCATTTCCCACACACACACTGCTGCAAGAAGAGAGAGACTGCAACCTGACAGTGACAAGGTTCGGAAGGCAATTGGAAAGGAAGCCAACTTCACACTCTATGCTGCACTCCAGGTCTCAGAAGGTTCAAATACTTCATCTCAACTGCCCACGGGTGATTAAAGGCTCCAGTGGCTCAACAGTTAGGTGAGTTTTACTTTGGACTTTAAATAATTTTGAGGTTAGAATATTTCTTTTCATTCTTTATAGAAATGAAGACGTAGGACACACAAATTGTTCCGTAGCTGTCATCCTAACTAAAGAGACCTTTCTTTTTGGTCTTGGCCATTGATGATGAGCTGCCGGCATCAGCTGAGGGCACGTCTTCTTTGGCAAACCACTCGGGTAATTTTCTCTTTGACACTGCAGATGATGCCTGTAGAAAACAGAGATGAAAGAAATATTTATACAATGGAAAAAAGCACAGGAGCTGTAAAAACAACGTAGACATCCTGAACAACTATTCTCCCCAACCAAACAAAAAGAAATAGAAATATTTATAGAACTCATTTTGAGGTGAAAATCTAATAAATAAAAGAAAAAATTACTATATCATTTCCTTAAGCATTGGCTTATCATTACCCTCCAGTTTAAAGATAATTTATTATCATTATTATTAGAGTGGTGTGTGTGTGTGTGTGTGTGTGTGTGTGTGTGTGTGTGCATACAAGCTATATATACTACAGTGCCTATGTGGAGGTCAGAGACATCTTTCAAGGGTCTTTTCTTTTCTTGCTAGTATGGTGCAGGAGAATATTTCTTATTGTTCCTTCCATGTTGTGTACTCAAAGCTAGCTAACCTACAAACTTCAAAATATGCTTGGACATTATAAACAGTATACATCCTTAGGGGCTGGAAAGATGGGTCAGTGATTAAAGTTCTCACTAAGAAGGCAAGAGAGGCTGGCGAATGCCTTTAATCCCAGCACTCAGGAGGCATTGAGTTAGAGGCCAGCCTGGTCTACAAAGTGAGCTCCAGGCAAAAAAATCAGTCCAGGCAAGAGAACCAGAGTTGGCTTCCCCAGAACCTACATAAACACTGTGCGGACACAGTAGGTTACCTGTAATTTCAGCCTCAGAAGGCAAACACAGGGATCCCCAGAGCAAGCAGGCCAGCCACACGAGCTGACCTGGTGAGCTATACATTAGACTGAGTCCTTGCCTCAGAGAGTAAGATGGGAGAGTTGTTCTTGATATCAACAAGCCTCTACATACACGTGCACATATATGCATGCATACCACATATTCATACACATAAAACATCTTGATTTATTCCTATAATGATTAATTTGTAGCTAGTAACACTTAGCCCTGGAAGTCTTACATTCCAGGAAGATGGGAATCCAACTCAAGACCCAGCTATACCACTCTTGGGTATATACCCAATGGACTTCACCCCATCACAGAGACACTTGCTGTTATAACCATGTTCACTGCTGCTCTAGTCCTAACAGCCAGAGAGGTTGGAAACCACCTAGATGGTCCTCAACAGAAGAATGGATAAAGAAGATATGGTACAGTTACACAATGGAGTAGTACTCAGTCATTAAAAAAACAAAATCATAAAATTCATAAAGAAGATAAAGAACATAAATAAGTCGAGCTGATGCCTATACAGACTCTTCACACCTATATTCTAGCATCTTTGGTACAGCAAGGTACTCTGCATACTACCAAAAAAGATATGGAAACACCAACCCAGACATAAACTGTGATCAAAAGTGCTTCCCTGCCTGCAAGATATACTAGGGCAATGGTGGCACAGAGCTTGTGGGAGTAACCAACCAATATCTTATTTCACTTAAGACCCACTCCACAAGATGAAGCTTATATGCAGCATTGTTTGGGGAGCCACGAACCTGAGATTAGATAGCCCAGGGACCTAGGGTAAAAGTAAATACTACAGTTTTGTTTTTTGTTTTTTGTTTTTTGTTTTTTTTTGGTTTTTCGAGACAGGGTTTCTCTGTATAGCCTTGGCTGTCCTGGAACTCACTCTGTAGACCAGGCTGGCCTCGAACTCAGAAATCCACCTGCCTCTGCCTCCCGCGTGCTGGGATTAAAGGCGTGCGCCACCACGCCCGGCTTACAGCTCTTTTTTTAAAGTAGCATATGACTCCTCATGATTTTTTGCTATACTCATAGATCAATGCCTTCCTCACTCATCACCAGAGAAGCTTCCTCCTGCAGCAGAAGGAAGCAAATTTAAAGACCTATGCCAGACATAATGTAAAGAATAGTGGGGTACAGTTCATAAAACAGTTTCCACATTTTAAACATTACCCAGAAGAGCATTATAAGCAATCACATGTTCAATAAGGCCACCCTGAGACATGCCTACTGTTGCAAGAGTAGGAAAACCAATTTTACATGGACATGAACAGCAGATGAGGGGTATCTCAGCCAGCAGACTGGCATAATAGCAGAGAATACACCTTCCTCTATTTAGAGGAAGGAAAAACAAGTTTGAAAGTCTTAGGTGCTCAGCATTAGTTACAGAAATAGAAAGTCAGGCTTTCTACGGAAGCTAAATCTCATTAATTCTACCTAAAATTACACACTTGCTAATATCCCTTTTACAGCTAACAAATTATGAAAAATCTTAACATTCCTAAATAATTAAGTTCCTAGGGTATCTAAAACACAAGATAATACACAAAGCTAACTAAAGTAAAGAATTTTAAAAGGTCAGTTCAGTTTAAAAAAAAAAAACTCAGTTCCCTTTTTAAAAAAGAGAATATTGAGACGAGTAAGAGGCTGGAACCCCTCTAGTGATCACTGCAGAGCTAAAGCACAGAGGTTCATCTCTAGCACAATGGTAGCAACTATAAGCTACTACATCAAGCTTACCATGGGAGAACTAAGATAATTTTAGTGAGTTATTAAAAGCTCATCAATTCCTATCAGAGAGTCATGTGACCCTAGAGGCATTAAGTCAAACATGCACATTTATAGAATGATTCTTCTCTGCCTACTATCTGTCACATGATAAAAACAGTGATATCCAAAGCATTATTAATATCATCTGAAATAACACTGAATGCTTACTTTGTCTAATTATGGAAAAGACTTCCTATGTTATGCTTATAACATAACCCATACATAGAGTGCAATCTGTATACCGGGACATGAGAAGGAAGGAAGGATCGACCAATGGGAGGCACGGATAATCAGATTTGACTTCATTTTCATTAACCACATACATTGCCATGATACACAAAGCTAACTCTATTAACCACATCTGGAATAAGGTGTATTTCTCCAGCACTAAGTCAATACAGGTAAAATCCAAGCTGGTATCTACACAATCAATCATACTTCTTTTCTTGTCTTTTTAAAAACAGCTTTTCTGACATCATCCTTGAAAAGCAAAAGAATAGTACACGCAGATTTATATATGACAGCAGATCAACATGTACCCACTGAGCACCCAAAGTGCACACGTGACACTTCACAAACATGCAAAGCAATCGATACCTTGGTCTCGGTGACCATCTCTTTGCTCTTCTTAAAGCTCCCACAACTCTCTGCAGAGCTGGGGAAACACCTCTTCCTGTTGGAATCACAAGGAGCCTGGGTTCTGCTGTCGGAACTACTCCCAAGGATCTCAATCACCATGTGGATGAGGTACGTGTCAATGTTTTCAGGAACTAACATTCTGATGAGTTTAATTTTATACATATCTGTAAGAGATAAGAAAACCAAGACAAACAAAAGTTAAGCAGAATATTTTATAAAATTATGAGGTGAAAATGATAAAATACCATATATGAAGGAAGAAGACTGTGACACCCCCCCCCCAAAAAAATTCTTGTCTTTCAAATGGTAACATCCTTAAGAGAAATGAGGTAGAATTAATGGGTAAAACACTTTACAGTGTCTTTTGCTCCCTGAGAATAACAAGAATCACACATAGATCCTCTTTTAAAGGAAACTATGCTTCAATTTCCAAATATTGGTTACCAATTGATTTTTTTTAAAAAAAAAAATAATTTATCCTTGGGGCTGGAGAGATAGTTAAGAGCTCACATTGCTTTTTACAAGGGATCCAAGTTTAGTTTCCATATCAAGAAGTTCACAGGCCGGGCATGGTGGCGCACGCCTTTAATCCCAGCACTCGGGAGGCAGAGGCAGGCGGATTTCTGAGTTCGAGGCCAGCCTGGTCTACAAAGTAAGTTCTGGGACAGCCAGGGCTATACAGAGAAACCCTGTCTCGAAAAACCAAAAAAAAAAAAAAAAAAAAAGAAGTTCACAACCATCTGTAATTCTAGCTCCAGGTAATCTGATGCCCTCTTCTGGCCTCTATAGAGACCTACATTTGCGTGTATGCACACATACAGAGACACACACACATGCAAATAAATTTGTTCTTTTTAAAAAAGTTCTTTAGGATTTTTTTTTTGGAGGGGGGTTGCTGAGACAGGGTTTCTCTGTGTAGCTCTGGCTGTCCTGAAGCTCACTCTTTAGACCAGGGTGTCCTCGAACTTACTGAGATCTACCTGCCTCTGCCTCCCAAGTGCTGGGATTAAAGGTGTGCACCACCACCTGGCTTAAAAACAGCTCTTAAAATAGAAGCAATGGATACTTATAAAGATTCTAAGACAGTTAAATCAATAATATATTCCACAACAAACCACATCAGTTACTTAAAATGCTTATCATAAAGTAAATTTTCTGGGAGACTATGTTCATCACAACATTGTTTTTGTGACAAGGTGAAGACAGAAAGTGCCCAAAGTAAACCCCACTGAATCCACAGGACTCTGTGGCAGAGTCCAACCAGAGCCTTGCATTCAGAATGACAGAACCTGCACGCTTAATGCCGACACAACTCCCTCGCGGCTTCTGCACACGGTGCAGTGTCTCCTATAGATAAGCCACCACTCTTCCTTGAAGCATATCCTTTCTTCATCCTCCTCATCTTCAGTGTGGAGTACAGTAGAGCTAAGCAGCCAGGATGGTGCTTATTCATCTTCTCTGGGGTTAGAAAGCTCACCAAGCACTGCTGACACTCGACCAAGTGGTCAGAGCCAAGGGCCGTTCTAATGACATCTTGAAAACATGGATTTAAATCATTGATATTTTCAGGCTGATAGCCTCTTTTTTCCCAAAGACTATGGGTTGATACTCAGGCACTCATCCAAAATGGAAAAAAAGAATGCTAACAAAAGTAGTACAGTTGGCTACCTACACATGTTCCAGGTTTAAAATGTAAGACTGGTGCCAAGCATAGTCTTAGAAAGAACTATGTACTAGATATGCACTAAAAATCATCAACGAGATTATCCTATCAGCCCAATTTAAATTGTTCTGGACCAATGCACTGTCCTAATTATCGTAGAAATCACACAACTCTTACTGCCCTGATTAGCCCTCTGCTCCGGGCATGTAGCAGGCTGAAATTTGAGTACCGACTGTCTTCACTTTTTCTTTAGAATAACATTCTAATGAACATTATCTTACATTTGTATCTCTGGACTGCTGAAAGTGGGGTTGGTGATCCATAGGTTAGATACATTGTAGTATGATGTATTATGATAAATTATCTCTAAACCATCCTGTATCTAGTACTATAACCATTAACCTATCACATGCTACTGAACATCTGAAATTAAGTAATTCAAGTTATTAAGTTTAAAAACTGATATTGTACCAGTCTATTTTCTCCACCTTCAAGGCTTATGAAAGCTGATTATGGATCACTATTTCTGATGTTACTATTTTGTCATTTTTTTGACAGTGCCTCAAGGAGCCCAAGTTGGCCTTGAAATCACTATGTAGATAATAAAGACCATGATAATAAGTGCTCTTGGGTTCATTTCCCAAGCACACACTGGCATACTGACTAAAGTATTTCTGATTAAACTTTAACATTAGAAGACATATTATAAACATAAACATCTGACTTAAAAGGCTTAACACCAAAAAAAATGTAAAAGAGCTTCTTAAGAGTTTTAGGCTAGTTGAGTATTGAAATGATAATATTTTAGTATATAGAACACATTAAACTGTTATGAAAAGTAATTTTATCTATTTAGTTTTTTAGTGTAGATGTTTGAAAATTAAGGTGTCTGTGTGGTTAATGTTATATTTCTATTGGCTAGTGCAGTTTTAGAAAAATCACCACTTAAAATCACTATCTTAAAGTCACCAGACTACAGTTTTACAAGTAAGTCACTTGCAGTTTAAGATCTACTTATTTCCACTCCACTGCCCTGTGTGAGTCAGTACTAAACACACTCTGGAAAATTAAATGACAGCACTGGCTGTCCTCCTTCAGTGCCCTAAAAGGGATCATGTTACCCCTGTGTCGAAGGTCCCTCAGAAGCCACCCTTAATTTTCCAGTTCCATGCACATAAAGAATAGGAGAAATTATTCAGAGTATTACCTAGGTACCTCATTAAATATCTTACTTAACTTATTAAGCCTTGTTAAGGATACTCAATGTAGTAAAAGAAGTTTTAAATTATATAAACATAGAAAAACTAATAAAAACCACAGAATTATAAAATCATAAAGTTACAGAAAAAAATCTAGAATAATAAGATGTATGAAAATAAGAGTTCAATTCACAGTTACTCTATTTTTTGAGGAGTTAATATAACATTATGATATATTTAATATATTCTAAAACACAAAATATTATATTATAAAAATTATATTGTTATAAAATACAAAATAAATTTCAATTTGGAAATGTGCAAAATTTATATTTCAAACAAACTTCATTAAAATGCTGAATTATGTAACAGGGCTATAGCTAAATAAAAATAATGCCCAGATATTAATGTAGTATGCATATTTTCATTCCTTATGGTAACTTATAATGTAGTTTTCCCTAGTAAGATCATAAATAGTGCCTTATCAAAGAAAACCAAGAACCCAAACCCCAAGTCTCAAATCCACACATGACAGCTTACAGACCATGAATGCATTATAAAGAAACAAGAGTTAAGACTTTACGACTGCCATATCCTCTGCCTCTATTGAGACTTGAAGCAGGCTATAGAAATATACTTCTGAATCTTATATACTCAACCTAGGCACAGTATGTTTTAGAAGAGTAAGACACATGTTTCATAACCATGTTTTAAAACACCATCTCTGTTGTGTGCTATTGCAATTCAGTACCTTTCTGAGTAAGATCTACTTAATGCTGCAGTCTGTGTATGATGATGTTCTCCTAGTGACTTAGTCACTAGTTATTATGAAGACTTTAACTGATGTTTGTTAAATCATACTAATTATGAACTTTTAAAAAATATTTCTAAACCATGTGTGGTTGTATGTGGTTTTATAATTCCTTAGTTTAGAAGGTATCACGTCAGCTATACTATACATATGTACATAGAGAACACCAAATGGACTCAGTAGATTCTAAATCTGTGGTGTGTGTCTGTGTGTGTATGGTGTATGGGAGTGGTGTGTCTCTGTGGGATGTGTCTGTGGAGTGTGTGCGTGTGTGTGTGTCTGAGGTTTGTGTATGCCTATGTCTGTGGTGTGTGTGGGGAGGGTGGTGAGCTGTGCACAGATAGCCTGGTCCCCAGTCAAGCACAGTCCTTGAACCCCGGTGACTTGGTGGGCAGTGACTTCCACCTGCATGGGACAGTAGGTGTTCGGCCATGCCCTTGGGCCCTGACTCCTATCACAGCTACAGCCTCCCACAGCACCCCCAACCCCAGAAGTATGTGGCCATCAGTCATGTAGGAGCAGCAACAAGCCCTCCTACATGCAAATAAGGTTTCCCCAAAGCTCTCAGACTAAGCCAATGAGAAGTACCTGTTGTCAGACCCTTACCCACCCCAAAACTGTATATAAGAATCCTATCTGGAAGGATTAAAGGTGTGCAAGAACTACTCTGTCATCCAAGAGCTTCTGTCCTAAGAGCTGTAATACTTGGGAAGAAATCTGCTCTCCTGAAACACCGCCTGAAGCTCCAGAGCACTCCTCACTGTCATCCCGGCCCAACCCGACTCAGTGCAGGGCAGTGCCTAGGTAGAGCCAACTGCAGCAGCAGAAGGGGCAGAAGGGGCAGGAAGTGACTTCTCCTCCCTGCTTGTAGGCACTTCCCTTTGCTGTAAATCTCACACCAGGCTGGGCCAGAGATCTCCGTGGAAAGCCTCTGGTACACAGGCCCATGCATGTGTGTGTGTGTGTGTGTGTGTGTGTGTGTGTATGTGTGTATGTGTGTGTGTGTGTGGTCATGAATTTGAGTGGCAATGAATGGATCTGGGTGTGATAGGAGAAATGATACATACAGTACTTGTATATATTCTCTAAAACAAAACATTGATTTAAAAATTAATTAATATCAGAAATCAAAATCACTAAGCTCAGCCAGGCGTGGTGGCACACTCCTTTAATCCCAGCACTTGGGAGACAGATGCAGGAGGATTTCTGAGTTCGAGGCCAGCCTGGTCTACAAAGTGAGTTCCGGGACAGCCAGGGCTATTCAGAGTAACTGTCTCAAAAAACCAAAAAAAAAAAAAAAAAAATCACTAAACTCAGACTACAGAAGGCACGAGTTATGGCACACGATATTTAAAGCATTAGAAACAATAAAGAAAATAAAATTAATTTATCTTAGTCAAATAAGACTTAATAAACCCGAATCTTAATGAAAATTATGGTACATTTTATTGTTAATAACTTTTTAAGTTTAATTTAAAATAAATTTAAGTTAATTTTATTTTGATGACTTTTAAGTTGATTTATTTGGCAGTATGATTTAAAATGGCAGAGTAAAAGTTAAAACTTGCTACTTCATCGATCCTAACACTATGTTTACAACTCTCTAGGCCCCAATCCCTATGGAAAACAGGGTAGGAGTGGAAATAAGTATTTTTATTTTTGCTTCTTAACCAAAAGTTCTATAACTTTAAAAATCACATAACTTCCAAACTAAATTAACAGCAATTCAACAATTTACCATAGCCAAATCAGAGTTTCGGTAGATATGTGGCAAAATGAATTGAGGTTAGAACAGTCCTTTTTTGTTATTAAAGAATATTGATCAATTATTTAGTATATAAACACAGAAAAGATCACTAGAGCCTGCAGAATTCTCAGTCACATGCTTCTATAAAACACAATTTACCCTTGTTATCTATTGGCTCTTCACCAACGCCACAGGTTCCACATCCTGGTTTCACCAACCAGACTGGGTATGGAGGTATACGCCTATAATTCCAGCACTCAGCTGACTGAGTCAGGAGATGGGGAGTTCAAGGACAGCCTAGACTACACAGCAATACTTTGTCTCAGAGCAAACAAAAAACAGCATCTGTACTAAACATGAACACACATTCTCATTATTTCTCAAACAATACATTTGAACAACTACTAACAAAGCACTTGTAGTGTAGTAGCTGCATATTATATATGATATAATGTAATTTAAAGCATATAGAATATGTGTTACATATATGTATGTGTTATATTTTATAAAAGAGACTTGGACATTCAGAGATTTTTATATCCCTATGGAGATAAATCAATACTGAGGAGTAATTATACAGCTTTTTTTCAGTCTTCCTTTGTATATACTTACTTATTAACTTCATATATTCTTTTTTTCAATATTTATTTGTTTGTATTTTATGTGTATGACTGTTTTGGCTGCATGTATGTGTACTATGTGGGTGCCTGCTGCCTGGATAGGCCAGAGCTGGGCATCATATTCCTTAGAACTGAAATCACAGACATTTGAGAATTACCATGTGGGTGCTGGGAACCCAACCTGGGCCCTCTGCAAAAACAGCACTGATACACTGAGCCATCTCTCTAGCTCTAACTTTATATATTCCCCCTTTTTGGGGGGTGGGAGGGTTGAGACACGGTTTCTCTGTATAGCCCTGGCTGTCCTGGAACTCATTTTGTAGACCAGGCTGGCCTCAAACTCAGAAATCCGCCTGCCTCTGCCTCCTGAGTGCTAGGATTAAAGGTGTTTGCCACCACACCCGGCAATATATTCTTAATTAACTATTATACAAGAGATGATATTTAAAGGATATTTTTAAATGCTCTTAGATATTACCATTCACTTCAACCGTCACCGTTCCTCACTTATGACACTGTTTATTATTTGCCATGTGCCAAGGCTCTCTGTCTAGTATCCAATGTATTTCTCACAATTCTGCAAAAGACAAAAATACTTTCTTCCTATTTCACACATGAAGAAATTGAGACCTCAGAAGGTGTGGGTCCGAAACCATGAACTGTCAGAGCAAAGACGGATCACCAGTGTCTCCTGCCTGAGTCTTTGTATCTACCTGACTAGGCTAACTCCATCAGTTCATGGTTTCAGCCAATCAGCAGCAAACTATATATATATATATATATATATATATATATATATATATATATATATATATATATAAAAGGAAACAATGCTGCATAACATTGTCCAACCATCTTATAAAAGCATGGAGCCGGGCGTGGTGGCACATGCCTTTAGTCTCAGTACCTGAGAGGCAGAGGCAGGTGGATTTGTGAGTTCAAGGCCAGCCTGGACTACAGAGTGAGTTCTAGGACAGCCAGGACAACGCAGAGAAACCCTGTCTCAAAAAACCAAAAATAAATAAATAAAATAAAATAATAAAAAAGCATGTATTTGTGTCCTAAGAGACAATGCATCTCTAAATGAAATTCCCGTTTTTAGCTTCCCCTAGAATGATGTGTCATTTTGCAATAGACAAAGGTTGATACACCTTGAATCTAATCCTGCACCGTAAATCCGTTCTGCTCCTTCTGCCTTCACGTCTAACAGACTGGCTATTGCTCCAAGGAGTCTGCTTGTCTTATAAGATGACTCTAACTGAGTTACTCTGGACATTTTCCCACAAAGCCCGAGATCTGGCTCTTGGGTCTCAACATGGAGAAACTCAAATTTAACCTTAGCAGACCCACATTGACTGAGTTCCCAAAACTATCAATTCATTAACTTATAATTATAAATGTGCAAGTATCATTCTAAGTCTTAAATTAGCATGTCTAGACATGCTTTCTCTATACACAGATATGTAAAAAAAAAAATCAAATTACAACCAGATTGTATTTGAGGAAGACTCTTACTGAGTAATTCTGTTGGTTTATCACTTTACAGATTCTTGGGTGAGGGACAACTTGAGCTGTTTCTACATGGGAAAGAATTTCAAGTAAGAAAAATAAGAATTCACTCAGCTTTGCACAAAAGGGTTGTTTTTAAGATGACCATTGCTTTAGTCCAACAGAATTTTTTAAAAATCGATTTATTGTTATAATGCACTGACCTTATATTTGTGGATTTAAGAGGAAAATTCTCTAATGTGCCTTAACTTGACTTCTGGGGGCTGAGTGGGGGGGACGGACACATTATTTCTTAAATATTTCTGTAAGGCTATTTATGTGTTATTTCTTAAATATTTCATGGCAGAGCTGAGGTTCCTCAGTGGGACAAGAAGAAAGAATAAAGGCCTTTTTTAATGGGAGCTTTGCCTGCATGTGTGTGCATGGTGTGTGTGCATGGTGTGTGCACCTGGTCCCAACAGAGGGCAGGCTGTCAGAGTCCCTGGAACTGGAGCTACAGTAAGGTATGGGTGCCAGAAACAGACTCCTAACTGCTGAGCCATCTGTCAAGCACGGACAAGAACCCCTCTGCTGGGGCATAGAGCTTGACATGTCTGGCAGGGACTCAGAGGCAGTTAGGGGAAATCGAGGGGTCCTTCAGTGGCTGTGAGTCACCATGAAGGACCATGCGGCTTTAGACATACACGCCTGATTTGAGGAGAAAGACTCTTTCAGTGCACCCTCTGCTGAGGAAGAAATAATTGGGTTTTTGTTTTTTGTTTTTTGTTTTTCCTAAAAAAAAAAAAGTTACCAAACCACAGCGCAAGGGTCAGTGCTATTAATGTGAAACTGAGCAAATCGCTTGTTTACCGAGCTGACTCGGGTCATTAGGCTGCGGAGAAGCGCTGTGCTCATCACCTGAGTTGATGGGAGGGTTTCGGATAACATCCATAATAATCTTCCGAGCCTCTGGGGTCAGGCCAGCTCGCTCCATATCCAGGGGGTAGCCGGCTTTCATGGCCTGGGCTAAGTGCATGCCGACTGCTGTAAGAGGCAGAAGCCTGTTCTCAGCTATGCTGTGCTGCAGAAAGAAAGAGCAAAAACAAAACAGAAATGACCAAAAAAACAACAATGAGCTGAAGACTTCCTGCTGCACTTCACAGACAGAAAACACCTGACATCTTCAGGGAGCCAATACTCACTGATAAATAAGCAAAGAATAACCCTTGGATACAATTTTAATTTTAAATATTCCTTTAAAATTAGTATATAGACCTCCACAGATTCTAACCTATATATTGATTAAAACAAAATCATGCAACTTTAGTCAAGGATTCAATACCCACCCCTTCCTTCTGTATTCACTTTTAAAAGCTACTGGTGTCAGCCAGCAGCCTTGTGAAGCTAAGCCTCATATCTGTTATTCCTTCTGAAAATAGAGAAAGCTGTATTGTAGTGCTCTTAAAATTGGACATGGTGCTTTGGCTACATCAATTTCCAGGAAGACAACTTCTAAATGCTCATGGAGGATGCAAGGCTCCAGAACGCTTTAGAAGGGTCCGGGGAAGACCCTAATAATAAGTATTTTCCATAAGCACCGTTCATAAAAAACAATAACTACAGTTTAACAAGAATGCTTGCTGGTTCTTATCATACTGCTGAACTTAAAGCTAATGATGATAAAATTCAATACAGATCTTTATGAAGATTTTGAAACATATGTGGCTCCAAATACACTTATAATAAATCAAAAAGTATAGACATTTCACACTAACATTCATGATATTTCTTCCAATATATTTAGAAAGTCTGAATTTAGACTGTATTTGTGAATGTTGACTGATTCACAGAGCAGACCATCTAGGGCAGTATTTTCATCTTCCGTAAGTAGGTATTAAATTGCTTCCATTAAAAAGCATGGACCTTGTGTGTATAATATCGGGGTTATTTGATACCAGGCATCAAATTACTTCCAACTAATTGTATTATTTCTTATCACTAATTAGTCCTCAGATGTGTTTAATCCTGTGGTTAACTAGCTAGACCCTCTTAAAACTCCAGGGAGGTATAGATAATCAACAATCATTTTGGAAAATCAAACACTACTGCATAATACCACAAGACATAAATGAAGATACTTTATTCATCATGTCACTGATAATAGAATGTAATAGATTTTATTTATTTTTATTGAACTCTATAATATGCTTTATTCCGAAATTTGGAGCCCATTCCAAAATTTCTTGGTGATCATATTCCATTACCATATATGCATGGTGAAATCACACATATAAGATCTATTCAACAAGGGCAAGTTACTGATTGTTTACACAGGATGCAACCTGAATGCCTACTCACTACAGCCTTTCTTTTAAAAATAGGTACTGTGTGTTCTTACTTCCATCTGAGCATAAGCTGACTGAAGTATCCTGATGCTGGGTATGCAGGAAAAACAGGCCCTGGCCCACACGAGCTGGCCCAACTCAGTTGAATGTCAGAGAGGCCAGGAATACAAAGCAGGGGTGTCATGGAGCACTCACGCTAGTAACACGATCTCCGTGTCATAGAGTAAACATCCCACAGCCTTAACAATTTAGCTTAGACTAAGGAAGAAATATTACTTATGGCCATTTTTCACAGTAATGTGATTTTTTTTGGGGGGGGGGGTTCAAGACAGGGTTTCTCTGTATAGCCCTGGCTGTCCTGGAATTCACTTTGTAGACCAGGCTGGCCTCGAACTCAGAAATCCGCCTGCCTCTGCCTCCCGAGTGCTGGGATTAAAGGCGTGCGCCACCACGCCCGGCATTTTTAAATTCGTGTCCAACATAGTCTAGGAGGGAAAAAGAACAGGGAGTGCCGGGCGGTCCAGAGCGAACAGTAAGTTCTTACCATGTTATTTTCAGATCTCTGGATAACTTCCAGAGACACTGTATACACCGTACACAGGTAACAGTGTGCTTCTACAGCTTTGCGCTGTTTCTGTTCAGCTTACTCAACTTATTTTCTGTGGTAGTGCTCGGGATAGAGCCCAGAGGCTCCCACATACTTGGTAAGTGTGCCAAACTGAAGGTATAGTGGACTAAAATTTACACACATTCCATAATACACAGCTTCTCATGTTTTGTGGTAAATGGTGTAAAGAATGGTATACCTACATTTGGTATTATTGGATCACATTTTGTTTTTATGTTTCTTAATAATATGTATGCTAATGGTTTTATACTGGTTTTCAAGTCCTTCTGCTCCATTTTCCCTGAGCCCCAGTTGTGTTCTTGGTGACACAGTCTCTGTTAAGACGCACTGTCACACTAGTCTTGCAGTTATTACCTGACAGACACAGGTTTACCAGAAACAGACAATGCCACTGTGTCTGAAAATTAAAGACGAGACTTACTGTCTGACAAGAAGTAAGAGACCCCAAGTCACAGCTTCAACCCTGAAAAGTTGAGCAAACACAAGACTCAAGGCGGCACTTACTAAGGACATTTTCTTTTCCTGGAATAGAGTGTATGTGACGGCCGCAGACTGGGGGAGTGAGCAGTCTTTCTTTTCCATCTCCTGACTTTTCTCCTGTTCCTTATGAGGTTTGGCACTGGAAAGGAGGTCTGTCTGCAGAATTTTAAATGTGGCACAAATCAGAATAAGATACTAACAGACATAAGAACACCATCCACACGGTGACCAATGCATGCACGGCTGTGAGGCAGTGCAGGAAGGAGAAACACCAAATCTCGAAGAGACAAAGAGTTTTCATGGGGAATGCAAAAGAGGGGAATGATTTACATGTTGATTTAAAAGGTCAAATAACTTAAGAGCATGCAACAAACTTTCTCATCTTCCCTTGGGTTCAGAAGCACCCAAAAGGAACCATAATGTTCTAACTAATGTCTCTAAACTAATCCCCTAATTCTCTGGGATTGAACATTGAACAAAATCAGTATACAAGTTTACATACCATAATCACAGAATAGGCACATAGATCATAAAGAGTCATATCCTCACTATATCTGTATATGTATATAACTAAGTATGTATATATGTATGTGTATGCATATATATATATATATATATATATATATATATATATATATATATGCATTTATGTTAAGATATGTTGTATAATTAACAGTAAAATACACATTGCAACCAGAGCTCTGGCCTTCAGGCATCAGGTAATGCCTTAGATAGGGGCTAACTGGTTGACTCAATGGGGAAGAACATGTGTTGCTCTTCCAGAGGACTTGAATTTTATGTCCAGCACCATTTCAGGTGGATCCTATACACACACATACACACACACACACACACACACACACACACACACACACTACTTAAAAGATGTACTTTAAAAACTCTCTTAGGTATAGTTCCTTATGAAATATCCAAAAGAAAGAACAGGGAGCTATTAAAAAATAAAATTCATTTAAAATAATGGAATTTTCTTAAGCTTTAAAATAAATAAATTATAACTGGTTTTTTAGTCATATATTACAGTCAGATTAAAACAGCATACTTAGTTAAAATAAACAAGGGGGGAAATAGTTTAATAATGTAACAGGCCCAGTCTCCCAATGAATAAACCTGGTTTCATCTTGGTAAGATAATGTATTATTGCGCTCTATTAAACAAAGATTTGTGAGAAAACAATTATGAGAGTCAATTTGAGAACACTTTGTTTCTTTATCTTGTCATTTAGGGAGCTCAATAAAAATATAAATATATTTGAAACAAATGTATTAAAAGCTTATTAAATATAGTGACTATTTATTTAATAAATGTTTTCAATAATGCAGGCTAACTGCACAAGTCATATTTTCTCTCTCCAGAAGATTCAGGATGGTTGTTTGGACACCAGTCCTTTGGACCATTTCTCTTTTGCCTCACTTCTGTCTTGGCTCTTGATGAGGGGCTGGGGGAAATAATGTACTCACGGTTCAACTACAGCACTTACTCAAGCAGGAAACTCACTAAGTCCTCACAGCTAGCATGATCCCTCAGTTACCACAGTTTCATTTTCAAAATATCTGATATGAAATGTGGTGAATTATATACAACTGCTTGTATAAAGTTATGAAAGAGAAATCTTAAGGTGGCCAAAGGTATTCGGTTTCAAAAGAGGATATGGTATACACAAACATCAGACATCCTATGTGGATCAGGGAAGAGTGCTCTGAAGAGGAACCCGTTGCCCACTAGGGAGACGTGAGCCCACATACTGTCATAGCTGCTTAATTTCTCTAACACACGTCACCACTTCACTGACCCAGGATGGAAGTCATCACTTCTGTGGTTCAGAGAAGCAAACAGAGACCCGGGGAAATGGAAGACAATGTCACACTCACAGGGAAAACCACAGAGCTGAAGCCCTGAGTCCCTGACTCTGACCAGCAGGCTTCACGGCCACCGATGGTCTCATCTCACAGTGGGGTTTACGCAGGGAGTTTGAAGGAAAAAGTAAAACAAACAACTCTGTGGAACTGGTCTTTATGGTGGAACAAGAAATGATCATCTGAAATGAGGGAACATGGCAAAGACTGCAGAGAATGAAGGGAAAGCTGTCGAATCAGAGGGCTAACTGCAAGACGGGGCATTGATTAGGACACATGCAGAATCAAAGGAAAACGAAGGAGCTAGGCTCCCAACCAACTGACAGCTAGGATACATGTACAACTTCAATTCCTAACTGTCAGACTGGTGAATAAAAGAACCTGTCAGCCAAAATACAATACATGTCCAAACTTAAAATAACACATTCCCACTAAGGACATGTATACTGACAGCTACTTTAGCATTACCAATAAAGGAAGGAACTTCCAGGCATGACAGCTCCTGCCTAGGGTCCTCAAACTGGAAGACTGAGATAGGAATCCAAGTTCAAGGCCAAATGGGCTGTAAGGTCAATTCCAGGGAAGCCTAGGCTACAATGGGAGGTCCTGTACCCATTAATTTTAAGAAGTATGTAGCTAACATGTTATTATAATCATTTACTGTGTTACCTCTGAAATAGTCAGAAGTGTTACTCTCTAAGAGGTTATGTAAACCAGAACAGTACCTGAACACTATTTACTTGACAGAAATGTTTGATGACTTCCAAGAGAGGGGCCAACAGAGCAGCTTTGCCTTCAGAGACACCGTCGATCTGTTTCACGTTTTCAACTGTAGTCGGTCTGTCGTTTACAAGCAAGAGAGAGAGAGAATTCTGAAGAAGCCACTGAGACAGCATCCCTCTGAGAATACAGCTCATGTTCAGCCTCATGCTGTACTCTCTAACTGTATCCATTCTACAATCAAAACCAGCACTTCATACTAATGGCCACATCTTATGAATCCTCTCTCTGCTTTCACCCACTGATAGACGTGCTATGTAAACAATGATCAAATAAAGGCCCTGCTTCTATTACCACTAAACTCAGTTCTAACTAGTGAAGAGACCATTATCAGAAAAGATATGCTAACACCAAGTGTTCCACTTGGTTATACATATTATTCATAGACATGGAAACTATGAGGCTCTCTATGGGACAGTAAGAAAGGCTAAGAAACTTAGACCTAAGTCTCATTCCTATTTCTTCCCTGTAAAATGTCTCCAGTAACAGTAAACAGGCTCACTAGGCCTTTACCTCATGGGTTTATTTGAGTCTGCTTTAAGTCCACGATGCTAGTTAGAACATTTCCATTTTAAATGCCCTTATTATGATACAGCTTCTATGCTGCACTTTTAAGGATAAAAATACCTGAGTCATAG
Source organism: Mus minutoides (assembly GCA_902729485.2). NCBI lineage: Eukaryota > Metazoa > Chordata > Mammalia > Rodentia > Muridae > Mus > Mus minutoides. The sequence continues at coordinate 395,060 of LR749827.1, read as the reverse complement.
CACTCGGCTTTTTCCAGTGTGTCCAATATCAAAGACCATATAATATCATCTTTCTAAAATCCACCAATCTAATCAATGGGTACTCTTATACCTTAAGTATTCTCTGAATAGTAAAGTGTCATCTTAGAATATTTATTTATTTATTTATTTAACAAAATAGTTATAGTAACATGTAAACTACTATGTGTTAAGGATCCTTAGAACATCCTGCATTTAAGCAATACCTGTTAAGTGAGATTTGGTGACAGAAACAAAGTTTTAAAGAAACAAATAGACAAAACTTTGGAAATAAGTTCTATGTGCTTACTAAACATCTTGTTCTTCTGAAACACACACTGGTGATAGCAAAGCCATAACAAGGTGGGAAACTGGTACTGCTATTCACAGAGTTTAAGTTCTAATATAGGATACATGTTTACAACTAGTTATACAGAAAAGGAAATAAAGCAATATTCACATAAAAGCATCTTTAGAATTCACCTGAAAACCCTTGATAAGTTCAAGGGAGAGGAATTATTTGGCTGACTAACACAATGGGAGACATCATGCGGGAAACAATAATTAAGCTAGACCTTAAGGATGTCTTAAGAAAAATTGTGCGAAATCAAGGAATTCAAAGCAAAAACAACATATATGAAAGCTAAAAGGGCACTGCCCAGAAATGGTAAGGAATTCAGATGTTGGAAACCATTCCAAATTCTGTACTGAAATGAAAAAGTAGGTTTAAGTCAACAAATAGAAGAGCATGAATTCTAAGCCAAAGAACCCAAGGCTGTGTAATCAATCTGTTATTAGTTATCAGATGTGAGGCAGTGGCCAGCTCAGAGGCTTCAGCAACAGGGAGTTCTGGAAAGCTCTGAAATATCATAATACAGAGAAAGGCACAATGGATGGACACCAGAATGTCTAAATCTAGAGTTGAAACTATTTAAAAAGGGGAAGAAGGAGAGGAACTAAGAGAAAGGAAGTAAGAGCAAGGTTTTAAGCAGATCACTGAGAACATAAGAGTACAACTAAAAGCTTAGAAACATAAGAGAAGAGGAAGAGGTCAGGTGACATCGAGTACAGAGGGTGAGTGGCTGATGGATGGTTTTATAAAACTGAGTATGAGTCACTCCTGTGGAGGCAGGGAAGCAGAGGGTATCTGAGACAGCACACCAGCACTGGAGCCGGGACAATCCATCCCAGGCCGAAGCCGGGGTCATGGCTAACGATATGATTTAGAAATCTATTGTATCACAGAGAATCAGAATGTAAACAGCTCACCTCATTTTGACCATGTCCAGCAGAACCTTGTTTGTTGCTAAAATAGCCGGAGGTACATCCATCTTACTAGAGTGTCTCTGCCTTGCTTCCACCAACCTGGCATACAACACAGTCTAGCAAAAAAAAAAAAAAAAAACAAGGGCACAGCATTGCTTTTTAAAACGCACTTAGCAAGAAGTTGCCTTTTCCTTTAGAACTCCAGGCACCACTGTCCCCTCATGATGAAATGCGCCCATCTACTTTAAAGTATGAGCTATGTTTCCATAAGCTGACCGCCACTGTATAAGAGCCTTACCCGAGTGTCCAGCTCTTGGGCTGAAATGGCAGGTTCTGCGGAGCTGGAAGATGTTCCCGGTGACGGCATCATGACACTAAAATATTTAAAAGAAAATAAATACACTTGCCGTCTTTCTTGGGTTGCTTTTTAATTCATTTTCCAAACAAGAATCTTTCCAAAACTGGCACTTACTCTTCACAATACAAGTAAGACAATCTGTACTTCAAGTGCGCAGCAGCTAGATCTTAAACAGTTTGGATCAGATAACTTATTGTGATGCTACAGTTAAAAATGTCATCTAGTTCTTTTATAGTGGCTTAAAGGAGAGCATCCACCCATCTTCCTTCTCAGCCACATGCTTGGAAACAAAATATGGCTTATCCACAGAGAAGAAAATATCTTCCTAAGTAGTAGGGATATAGTCTGTTCATGCTGTGAATCCCTGATTCTTGCTGGCAGGTAACATCAGCAAAGAACTAATAGCTTACTCAGACTTTTTTTTTTCAAAATCAAACGAACAAATATATGACAAGAGACACAGTTTTGTTTTGGACTTTTCAACAATTGTAGAGAACGTATCAAAGTATCAGAAAGGAATTGTAGTGGAAGGCAAGCTAGATATCTCACAAGAAGCATTTCTCACTGATGGGCTAATTATAAACAGGAAAAGCTGCAAAAGTGGAATTGTATAAGATAAAATGTCAGATTTAAATTCTTCTTGAAAATAAGAAAGTAAATGTGATTAGTATTCCAGAAATGTTTGCAAATTTCTGTTCCAAGAATTCAGTCATTACAGTAAAATGTAAGAATTCATTCCCATGTTAATCAAATCCTGTCACATATATTAAGTCAACTTGTAGTTCAAAGAAATACAAAGTTAATCAAGAAAATTATAAATCTCCTTTGATTCACATTTAGACTTTTTATTTAGCATGTGTGTGTGCATGCGTGCCATGGTGCATGTATGTAGGTCTGAGGAGAAACTGAGGGAGCCAGTTCTCTCCTTCCACTGTCCGTGGGCCTCAGACCCCAAGCTTAGGCCACTGGGCTCCTGTACCAAGCCTTCATCCCCTCAGTCATCTCACTGGCCCACTGTGGGGCATTGGGCTATGCACAGACAGGCTAGTCTCCAGTTGAGCTGAGCTCTGAACCTCGAAGTCATAATTCACCTAAATGACACAGTAAGCGTTCCCTTATGCTCCTGGAACTCTGGCTCCTGCCTAAGTTACCACCCTCCACAGCTCCCACAAGAAAAGTCACGTAGGCAATGGCCCAAGCTTCTGACCTTCAGGCTAAACTCCTCCCCAGTTATTTAGCAACAGTGAAGATCATAAAAAGGGCTGTTCAGCCCCACCTTGCTCGCTTAGCTCTCTCACTCCTTTGTTCTCTTACCTCTCACTTCTCTCACTCCTCTCTCCTCTCCTCTTTTCTCTCCCTCACTCTTTCTCTCTAGACTTCTCTCTCTCTCTTCCTCTCTCTCTCTCTCTCTACTTTCTCTCTTTCCCCCTGCATTTCTATAATAAAGCTCTAAAACCATAGAATGTCTCTGCTCATCAAGGTCCACTGCGCTTGGAGGATGGGACAGGCTTTCTCCTAATGAGCTGTTTCTAATCTCCCCTTAGAAGGCCTTCCTGTGCTCCAGTCAAGATCTGCTGCCCTCACTCTCGCAGGTGTTGGGAACCTCTCTTCCCTCTTCCCTCTCTCCTATAACCCTGGTGGCTTTAGCAAAGTAGCTTCGGGGTTCCCAGATAGGGCTGCCCCTGGCCATCCCCTGAAGAGTGGGTCAGGGGCTTGAATGCCCACCCAGGGATGAGTGGAAGGTAGGTAGCAGCCCTCCCACACCTGACAGACCAGAGAATAGATAAAACTCTGGTGGGGTGTGGGTTTTCTCTCCCCCCTCCCCCAGGGCCCCTTTTTTGTTCCCAACAGCCCACTTTAACTTTTACCTTCTTTTTTTTTGGGGGGGGGCAGGGTTTCTCTGTATAGCCCTGGCTGTCCTGGAACTCACTTTGTAGACCAGGCTGGGCTCAAACTCAGAAATCCACCTGCCTCTGCCTCCTGCCCTGCTCCCTTTTCATGGACTCTTAACAATAACAAGCTATTAGCATGGTGACTTTTACTAAACCAAAATCTTGCTACCATATCTTCCTGCAAAATTCTAAGTGACATCACTAACACAGACACGTGTGCAGAGAATTTTAATAAAAATCATGCAGCACAATTGAAGTAGTGAGAGGTAAGAGAACAAAGGAGTGAGAGAGGTAAGAGAGCCAGCCTGGGTGATGGCACTGAGAGTGTTACAGCAGCGTAAGCCTTGGCAATTTACTTAGAGATTGCGGATCAGATTAACTGCGGTGGGAAGACCCACCCTGAATGGGGGGGTAGAGGGAGTCCACAGGATGGGACCCCAGGCTATGGAAAAAGAAGGAAGAAACGGATTTATGAATATTCATTTCCCTCTGCTACTGACTATAGGTGCAATCCTCTGCTCCAGGCCTGCTACTATGAGTGCAGCTCAAAATGAGAGAGAGCCAACACACACTCTGCCTTCCCGAAGTTGCTCCTGTCAGGTATTTTATCCCATACATGTGGAACAAAACGATTAAAGTCTTCTCTCAGTGAGAAGCCCTGGAGCAGGTGGGCTCACTGCTGAATTCCACCAAATCTAAAACAAACACACAAACAGCCATGTTCCCCAAACTGTTCTATACGATACAAAGAGAAAGAACAACATTAAACTCATTTTGTGAAGTTAGAATTATGAAAAGATAAGGACACGTATGCACACAAACACAGAGAAACAGACAAAGACAGAGAGACAGAAAGGCTATACACCAATACCCATGATAAGCATAAATACAAAAATAAACCTGCCAACAAAGTTCAGGAACACACAAGGTGATACACCATGGCTAAGAGGGACAGATTCTAGGGTTACACTGATGCTTCAGCACATCAGACGTTAGAAGACTCAAGGACAGTGTCCAGGACATGAGCATCTCACTGTGCACATGAAAAGACTTGGGCAAAGTTCAATGGCCCTCATGCAAAAATGTCCTTAAGAAACTACAAATAGAAGGAACCTATCACAGTATAATGAAGGCCACAGACAGCAAACCTACAGCCGACATGATAATTGAAAAAAAAAAATGAAGATATCTCCTCTATATCTCCTCAGGAATGAGACAAAAGTCCCTAGCTTTTCCATTTTTATTCAATCTGGTGCTAAAAGGCTAAGCTGGTGAAGTTAAATATGAGGAAGAAACAAAGGCATACAAATAGTAAAATTATTCCTACTTGCAGATGGTTTAATACTATTTTTTAAAAACCCAAATGGCTTTACCAGAAAACCCTCACACCTGATAAACATTTTTCAGCTACAAAGTAGGTTGCAAAATGAATACACTAAAGTCAGTGGCTTCCCTACATCTCAAATAATGAACATGATTAAGAAGTTGACAGTAGGAGGTCCCACTAACAGCAGCTTCAGAAACCTAGGAATAAACTGACCAAGGACTTGAAACCCTTCTGCAACTATAAACTTTGAAGAAAAAAAGTTGAAGACATTAGAAGATAGAAAGACCCTTGATACACACAGATTGTCAGAATATGGTGACAATAAATTGCAGAAACTACTCTAATATTCAACATAATCCCCATCAAAATTCAAGATATTCTTCATAGAAAGAGAAAAAGAATCCTAGAATTTAAAGAGAAGCAAAACAACACCAAATGGCAAAAGCAATCCTAAGCAGAAGGCAAACTAGAGACACTACAATAACTGGAACTCAAATTAGACTAAAGAGACAGTAAAAAACAAAACAAAACAAAACAAAGCAGTAACAAGGCACTGGCACAAAAACAGACGCATGAATCAAGGGAATATGATGGCGGAATTAAATCACAGCTGTAGTTATTTGATTTTCTATAAAGGCTTCAAAAATATACAATGGAGGAAAAAACAGCAAAGAATGCTAGAAAAAATGAGGATGGATAGAGATAGCTAGATAACTAGATAGATAGATAGATAGATAGATAGATAGATAGATAGATAGATAGATAACTAGATGTATTTCTGACCCTAAAATTCCTGGGATAGATGATAGATAGATAGATAGATAGATAGATAGATAGATAGATAGATAGATAACTAGATAGATAGATAGATAGATAGATAGATAGATAGATAGGTAGATAGATAGATAGATAGAAAGAAAGGTAGATAGCTAGATATGTATTTCTGACCCTAAAATTCCTGGGATAGATAGATAGATAGATAGATAGATAGATAGATAGATAGATAGATAGATAGATAACTAGATGTATTTCTGACCCTAAAATTCCTGGAATAGATAGATAGATAGATAGATAGATAGATAGATAGATAGATAGATAGATAGATAACTAGATGTATTTCTGACCCTAAAATTCCTGGAATAGATAGATAGATAGATAGATAGATAGATAGATAGATAGATAGATAGATAGATAGATCTGTATTTCTGACCCTAAAACTCCTGGAATTCTGAAAGTACTCTAGGAAAACACTTCAAGGTCCAGGCAGAGGCAAGGCTCCCACAGGGTGAGATGCAACCCCATACTAGGTTGATTGAAATTAAAAAGCACCCACAAAGCAAAGGAAGCAATCAGCAAAATAAAGAGAAAGTCTGCAAAACGGGAGGAAAATCTCATTGACAGTAACTTAATATGTAGTATTTATAAAAATAAAACACCAACAATTTCAAATCAATCAAAAAGTCAATGAGCTGAGCGAATGATTCTCAAAGGATTAAAATACAAGGGGCAAATAATTAGAAAAAGATGTTCAATGCCATCAGTCATCAGAATTGCAAATTAAAAACTGTTCTGATCCCCATTTCACGTCAGTATCGTAAAGGAAACAAATGCAGACAAAGATATGGGAATAACAGAAGCCTTATTCAGTGTGTGTGAGAATACAAACTAAAGTAGCCACGAGAGTGTGAATATTTCTAAAAAAAAAAAATAGAACTACCATAAGATGCAGGTTTGGAGATATATCTCCAAGGAACTCTAAGTCAACATACCAGAGAGATACCTGTCCATCCTTTTTAATTGATGCACTATTCACAATAGCCAGGATATGGAACCAACCTAGATTCCCATCAATACTGAATGGATAGAGAAAATGTGATACATGTTCACAATGCCATTTTATTCAGCTTTGAACAATGCAATTATGACATTCACAAGACAATGGATGCAACTAGAAATGATTATGCTGACCAAAATAAGCCAGACTCAGAAATAAAAATATCACATTTTCTCTCATATGCAGATCTAGGGGTGTGCATGTGAGTGTGTGTGTGTGTGTGTATGTGTGTGTGTAAAGGCACTGTGAGAATGGGAAAAGAGGACGGAAGGAAGAAGAGTGAATCCATGAGCCACAAAAGCAGGAGGAGGAAGAGGAGACTAGCAAGAGAGGAAGGAAGTGTGGGGATCATAGAGCAAGTGAGCAATGAACTACATGATACATGTATGAAAATGTCCTATGAAAACCCGTGTGTTTATATGCCAGATAAAAATAATTTCAAAACGTATTGCTCATGCTTATTACAAGTACAGAGAAGGAAATCTCTAAGTACCTCCAGAAAACATCAACTACCAAGGTCAGGTACTACTACATCCTAGAAGTGACACGTCACTGTAAAAGTAGGAATAATCTCATATTTGATTTTTACCTGAGAGGCTGGGCAATGGTAGTGAACAAGATGTTTTAGAAATGAAAATAGAATGACAAAAATTCAGTGCTCCTTAGATGAGAAGAAAGAGAAGCAAGCAGCTGCCAGGGAGCAGACCAAAAAAAAGGAGCTGGAATGGGGGGAGGAGGCGAGGAGTCCTTAAAAGAAAACTAAAGCCAACCAGAGAAAACAGGACAGCTATTAACACCAAAAAAAGACGAAATAGTAGCCAAAGCGGCAGTTTGCTTCTAATAATTTGTAATATTTGTTTGGTTATGACATTGCAAAGAACAATGACTCAAACTGGCCTACGCAGGCCAGTGAGAGAATTAAAAACAAAAACAAAAAAAACTAAAGTGGCTAGCTCCTGAGGAATGACACCCACAGCTGCCCTCTGGCTTGCACATGCACACACATACATGTGAACTTTCTGCCACAGGAACAAGGACTCATGCACACACCGAACACATACAGTTGCAGATATGTGAGTATCTTGCCTACCTCTGTACACTAAGTTTGTATTCTTAAACTAATTTCTGGACTATTCCTTAGGTAGTCCAAACTTAGTATATCCCTAAACTCTTGTTTTGTTTTGTTTTTTTTTAACCTTAGCCTTTAAATTTTTGTTTGAACAAAGCAATTTAATCGAATATTTATGTCTTTATCTAATATGATTGTTCTTTACAGATTTTATATAAAAATCATTCATGAGCCCATTTACAAACTTATGGAAAAATCTTGAGTATAATAACTTTTTAAATCATTCATTTATTTATTTATTTATTTATTTTAAACTCCAGATTTTATTCCCCTCCTGGGTCACCCTCTGAATGTTCCATGTCCCATACCTCCTCCCGATCCCGTCTCCACCTTTCAAAGTCGTGTTTCTTAACTTGCCCAATGAAAAGAACGACAACATTCTCACTCGGTACTAAAAAATCACTGTCAAGAACTCCATTTCCAGAGCAGGGCGGGGGTGGGGGGGTAGGAGGCTTTGGGGATAGCATTTGAAATGTAAATGAAGAAAATATCTAATTAAAAAAAAAAAAAACAACTCCATTTCCCCTTCCAGTCTGGGCCTGTGCCTTGAGCAGACCTTGGGCACAAACTCCACATCCAGTCCCACAACACCAAGAGGAAGCCCCACTCCCAGGCGCTCTAACACGCCCAGGATCACAGGATCAGAGGTGAGGAGGACACAACATCTGCCCCAACACTGGGAGAAACTCAGACCAGTGGGATATAGGCACCAAAGAATTCCACTCGACCAATGGCACAGGTTCCTTCTGGTGTCAGCCGGTGCTCTGAGCAGACTTTGGACAAAAACTCTGTAGCTAGTCCCACAACACCCAGAGGAAGCTCCACTCCCAGGTCCACAGGATCCCGGGATCCTGGGATCCCAGGAGCTTGGTTACACCAGGATCACAGAGACAGCTGAACTCTGAGGAGTTCTGACACAACCAGAATCACAGGAAGGACAGGCTGCAGACAGATATAGCGAGGGCAGGTAGCACTAGAGATAATCAGATGGAAAGCACACATACACATGGAAGCTGAACAACGCTCTACTCAATGATCACTTGGTCATGGAAGAAATAAAGAAATTAAAGACTTTTCAGAATTTAATGAAAATGAAGATACATCATACCAAAACTTATGGGACACAATGAAAGCAGTGGTATGAGGAAAACTCATAGCTTTAAGTGTCTTCAAAAAGAAACTGAAGAGAGCTTACACTAGCAGCTTGACAGCACACCTCTAGAACAAAAAGAAGCAAATACACTCAAGAGGAGGAGACAGCAGGAAAGAATCAAACTCAGGGCTGAAATCAACCAAATAGAAACAAAAAGAACTATAAAGAATCAACCAAACCAGGATCTCCCTTAGCCAGACTAACCAGAGGGCACAGAGACAGTATCCAAATTAATAAAATCAGAAATGAAAAGGGAGACATATCAACAAAAAATATCTTAAAATAATTATTCTGTCTGTTGAATATCAACAGTTGAAAATATTAAAATCATGTTCTATTAAAAAAAAGTAGCAAACAGAAAAAAAAAAGGTAAACAAAGAAAGAACTCCATTTCCTTAAGCCGTCGTAGGAGTCTGTTCTCCTCTATGGTAACAGCCTCCTCCGTGGCACTGCCTCAGCCCTCCTCTATGGTAACAGCCTCCTCCGTGGCACTGCCTCAACCCTCCTCTATGGTAACAGCCTCCTCCGTGGCACTGCCTCCACCCTCCTCTATGGTAACAGCCTCCTCCGTGGCACTGCCTCAGCCCTCCTCTATGGTAACAGCCTCCTCCGTGGCACTGCCTCCACCCTCCTCTATGGTAACAGCCTCCTCCGTGGCACTGCCTCCACCCTCCTCTATGGTAACAGCCTCCTGAAAGACACTGAGTTTATGCATCTGTTTGCGCTTCTACCACCCCAGGGGCCACTGCAAAACTCCATTTATTTTGCTTAGGTTAAAAGCTAAGAGTAAATAATCAAAGGAAGAATATTGTATAGCATGTTAAGTTACACAAGACTTAAGCTCCAATGTCTGTAATCCATGTTTCCTAGAATACAGGCACCTAGGGCTTTTAAGTCACCTATGGCTACTTTGACTACAGCTGTAAGGCTGAGCATCGCACTGGAAGTTTCGACTCTCAAAGCCTAAAAGCATTTACTGCTTGACTCTTTACAGGACACTCTGTCAGCCCATGTACCAAGTCAGAACGTGATCATGTCATTTACACTGCTCCCTTAGCTCCCAACTGCCTTCAGACTGACCCGAGTGCTTAGATGACCTTGGTATTCTAACCTCCACTTATTTCCTCAGGCTCTGGCTTACCGCCAGCGGCTGCTGAGGCTGCCGAGGTGTATAGTAATATCACATTCTTCTCGCCTCCATTTGCTTTATGTTCCTCACAGTGCCTGCCTCACACCTATCTTAAGCATTGAAAAGCTCCACCTCAGCCTCTCTGTTTCTTTTTGAGATTATACTTTAATTATGACATTTTTCTTTTCCTATTTCTCTCTACAAACTCTTTCATATATCCCTCCCACTCTTCTTCAAATGCATTAATTAGTATTGCATATGTATGTATNTATATATATATATATATATATATATATATATATATATATATATATATATATGTATAACATATATATACTTCCAAATGTAACCTGTTGAATCTATTCAATGTTACTTGTACATATGGTTTCAGAGATGACCATTTGGCACTGGACAACCAATCCGCACCCTCTTCCCTAGGGAAGACCACTTCTGTCCCTAGCTTTACTCAGTTTCAGCCTCTATTCTTTATAAAATATGTAGTCTAAATGGTCATCTTAAAACTTTTTATATTTTTTTACTAATAATGTATATGAATGTTTTACCTGCATGCATGCACAAAGCACATGTTCACCACTTGTGTGCCTGGTGCCCACAGAAATCAGGTGAGGGCATCAGATCCCCTGGAACTGGAGTTACAAATGGTTGTGAGCCGCTATACAGTACTGGAAAGTGAACCCTGGTCCTCTGCAAGAACAGTAAGTGCTCCAACCCATCAATCCATCTCTCAGGTCCCACAGGTGATATATATACATATTTCCCTGTATTTCCCACAGAATTATTACCATTGGGGGACTAGGGCGACAACACCAGCGATGTCCCCTGTGAATCCTGGGGCGTACAACAATGCCGTGTTACAGAACAACCAAATGAAACACAGTTACCATTTAAATGTAGAAATGCTTCTTGATGCTAGACGGACACTGTCATATATACTCCTTAATGTTCCTATTTAAATAAAATATTAGTAATCATATCTCACACAACCAAACAGAAGGAAATGAAGATAAGGAAATTAATACTGTGATAAATGTATCTCATTGTGTAAGATCCAAAGTAGTGCTATCTAAACGAGCAAACAGCACAGAAAGTGTGTGGTGTACAGCGTATTTATTTTAACCTGATATGAATATAAGTGCAGTCCATTTAATCTTTGGATATGATAGAAGCCATGATACCTCTCTTATCCCATCCTCAGACAGGATATTAGATTCTATACACTTTCCATATTTCTATCATGTAAGTAAGCCACGCAGTAAGATTAAAATCATGAACAGTGGGGTTTGTAGCTCAACAGGAAAATGCTTAGCAAGCACATACAGGTCCTATGTTCCATCTCCAGCACAGCAAAACAAAAATTAAAACTACGATGACCATTTTAGTTTTATTCTCTAACGATTCTTACATTTCCAGTCTTATGGCCATAACACCTTTGTTTGTGATATGAGGCCCCCCGCAACACATATACAGCAGAGAACTGTCAGGTCTGGGTTCAGTCAGAGAAGATACACCTAACCCTCAAGAGACTGGAGGCCCCAGGGAGTTTAGAGGTCTTGTGGGGTAGGAGGAGTGGTGGGGACATCCTCGTGGAGACAGAGGGCAGGGAGGAGGTATGGGATGTGGAACAATCAGGAGTGTAAATAAATAAATTATATATTTAATATAAATATATATTACAGATAGATAGATAGATAGATAGATAGATAGATAGATAGATAGATAGATAAAATGGGTTGTGGATATGTATTCCCAAATACATAATAATAATGCTAGAGGTAGACCTATATAGATGTGAGCCAGAAATGTCATTAGCTATACATTCATAAGCTGCCCTTGGTATATTTGACTTCAGAATAACAGAGGCTTGCTTTAAGATACAGGTGTGCCAAGTGCTTAGCACTGTAATACAAAGCACTGTAAAAAGAAGTGCCCAAGAAGCACGATCCATCACCCTAACTTTCTATGTGTCTGTTTCAGTTGTTACAACTACAGAGGTTATGTTGTGATTTTTTTTTCATGAAATAGCCCAACATCTGATAATTCTTTTTCTTTAGGAAAGAAAGGAAAATATCAGTATCAAAATGTAAGCAAATATAATAAATTAAAATTAGAACTCTGTACCTTTTTTTAGGAATGTTAGTCCCAGAAGGCAATTTCTCAGGCACTTTGTAAGAATACATTCTCTTCAAATTAGACTATTTTTCCACAAGTAAAGTCCATTTAAAAAGAAGAGAAAATTACAAAAACATTTACATATAAAGAAATCTCAAAATAACAATTTCCCCCTAAGCAATCAATTCTTCAAATAAATAAGCTAAAAATAAGCTGCTGAACCACCACCTTTGATAACTTTAAAGATAGTTTAAAAAGTAAATGATCCGTGTAACAAATAAATAAACAAATAGATTTTAAAAGTAAATGATCTAAAGAATGCCCTGAGACACAGAAGTCCAAATTACAAAGGTGCTTCAAGTCTAGCCAACACTCTTAACCAGTAGAAACAATGCCCTAGGAGACTGAAGTCACCACTCCCCATCACCATGTTTAGCTGAAGAAAGCCTATGTGCAAAGAATCTGTAGCAGTTACTAAGACACAAACAAAACAAGAAAGCATACATGTGCCCATTTGCCAATGGGACCAGTGTGTATGTGTGTGTGGCTTTAATGAGAATATTTAGGGATCAGCCTCATTTATTAACTATAAGTATATCTTTGTTTTATAAATCACTTGGCTTCAAGCCAAAACAAGCATAAAAATAAAAATTACTTTATGAGATACTTCTTTGTTGTTCAAGAAATCATATAGATTCTCTCTTTATTCCAGTCACACACCTTCTCCTTGTAGTTTGTGGTTTTTATACGTGCCATGCAAACGTAAGACTTTAAGCCAGGATTTGCCTCCAAGTGGAATTAGATACTAAGACACACCCCTCAAACACACAAACCTGCTCGTTAGTTAATCCAGTTGCTGGGTTTTGATTAGAGGAATGTTGCGTCATTTCTGAAGATACAGGATTAGAACTGGAAAACAGCAAAATTAAAATATCCCCCAAGTTAAAATGTAATCATACAATTTATAAGTCGTTACTCTTAGAAAAGCAGAGATTATATTACCCTTTAAGATCTGATATCTTAAATTTTTTTTTCTCCCAAAAGAAAGAGGTTTCAAACAAACCAAAACAAAAACCTGATGCACAGTCAATACTATTTTCAGTGATACTGAAACATAGGCAGCAAGCATCTTAGCTTTCTACGCCTACAGTCGGGAGGTGTGGGTAGCTCCCTACGCCTACAGTCGGGAGGTATGGGTCACTACTTTAGCATCAAGCCCATGATGCTGTGCAATGGGCAAGAACCTTGCTGGCTCTGCCTTTTATTCTATATGGCCACGAGGTGACTGCCATTCATATATATTCATCTATTCATTTCAACACAGTAGCAGAAGACCAGAGCACAAACCTTTATAAAAGATAATTTCAAATCCTTTGGGTCTTTGCCCCACATTGTATTGCACAGGATCACCTATCACCTATAGAATGTCCAAAACCAGCCGGGCTGTGGTGGTGTGCGCCTGTAATCCCAGCACTGGGGAGAGAGAGGCAGGTGGATCTCTGAATTCTCAAGGCCAGCCTGGACTGCAGAGTGAGTTCCAGGGTGGCCATAGGCAGAGAAACCCTGTCTCAAAAAGCAAAACAAAAGGATTTCCCTAAGCCTGTTAAGCTCTGTATGTCTTGCAGTCAGATACTTGAGGTCAACCAGGAAAATGTTTTATAACCTGCCCTTTTCCCATGGCCCCCTTATATGACTGGTACTCAAAGAAGACAACTGATTTTACCTGCACAATGTCTATAAACTGCTAGAATTTCAATCACTTAAGCAAAACCAAAAGTGAATAGGGGAAGAAAGCTGAAAAAAAAATAACCTTGGTAGCAGAACCTTTCTTGGAAACATCTCTTCATTAGCTTGAAGGAGAAGGCTCGGAGAAGACTGCGAACTGGCTTCACCAAGCCACTTTCTACCCTGTCAAAAGCAAAAAGCATCTTAATACACAGTGGGAAGAACAGAGTCAGACAGGTAGATCTCTGTGCTGATTACCTTTTTTGTGAGGGAACAAGTCTTTATAAACTTGTTTTGCTTGGGAACTTCTACCAAGAATCCTTCAGCTATGAGATGGTGAGAAAGGGCCTTCCACCAACTCTCTGCTTGCTCCTTTCCAGCACCAAAGAGCCTGTGACCCCGATATCCATCAGGAAGACGCTGAGAATTCTGAAATCGGAAACAAAGTGTCAAAAAAATGCTCATTTAAATAAACAGGCCAAATAAAGCAAAAACCTACGTAGCAATTCTTAGGGTTTAAAAGCAAATTTCAGCTTTGAAATCTCTGATTCTTATGCTCTGCCTTTTTATTCTGAGCACTTCAACTGACGAATAAGTAATGAAAATAGTATTCTGTCTTAAAATCAGAAGAATCCTCACAAAATTCAGATGAGGTTCCCAGTGGATAGGTTTGGTTATGTGTCTGGAATATTTCACCTTGGTTATTATAACTCTGATTGACAGTGTTTTAAAAATGATCAGGACTACAGCTCAATTCTACAATATGAGTGATAAGGAAGAATGTGACCTGAGAGTTGCACAATCGTTCTTGGATCCCTGCACCTCTGCACCCCTGCATCCCTGTACCCCCGCAACCCTGCACCCCCGTACCCCTGCATCCCCCACACCCGTGCATCTCCCGCACACCTGCATCCCCCGCACACCTGCATTCCCCGCATCCCCACACCCCTGCATCTCCACACCCCTGCATCTCCACACCCCTGCATCTCCGTACCCCCCCATCTCCATACCCCCGCATCTCCATACCCCCGCACCCCTGCACCCCTGCACCCCTGCACCCCTGCACAGTTCCTTCTCACTGTGCTGTGCTCACAGTGCCTTAGGAAGGTTACCTAACTGCTGATCACTTGAGATACCAGCAAAAGCAGTGCATGCTAAATGTTGATGTTAGCCTATAAAAACTTCTGAGCGATGGCAGAACTCTCATGGGAGAGTCTTCAACCATTAAGTTCTAGAGCCATGAGGAAGTTGTCGTGCCGGTTTCTTGTCCTGTAACAGAGAAGACTCTGCCCTGGTACTCTATAAAGCACTCTGTTCACTTCAGTCTCTCGCTGCCTATTTCATGTGTTCTCTCCACAGAACTGCTTTTAAGCTTGCGTGGTGGTGTGCCTCACACAGCATCACAGCAAATGAAGTGCGTATGATGTTCCTGAGATGAGTGTGGTAGACTGAAATTCATCTGTCATTATAACCTCCATCTGCAGTGCTCTCTATTACCCAAACTGGAAAGTCACAAACACATTTCTACAACCCTCTCTCGTCCAGAATTTTGAATGTGATTTTAAGTTCTGTAATCAGATGTCATTTGCAGGATATGATGTAAGGCAAAGGCTACTCCTCTGCAATATGTGCAAGCGAATGTGACTGCAGAGGGTCATGTGTGATCGTGACCCACACACTATTATGGTCTGGATGTGAAACCACAGCTTACAGGCTCATGCATTTGGAAATTGGTCCTCAGCTGCAGATACTCTTCTGAGAGGTTGTGGAACCTTTGGAGATGGAGGCACGGCTGGTGGGAATGAATCACTGGGGGCAGATCTCTGAGAGTTACATCCCGCCCCTGCTTCCCAGGCTGAGTTCTCTACTTCCTATCTGCTACCATGATATGGGCAGCTGCAAGTTCCCAATGGACAAATCCATATTAAGGAATGACTTCTGTGCCATGAGGGACTGTATCTTGTGAACCGTGACCCAAATAAATTTCTCCCTTAAGTCACTTCTGTTGGGTATCTGGTCATCACAATGAGAAAGGTAAACAATGCAGGTGGGTGCTGTACCCTTTCCTTACTAGGCTATGTGGGTGCTAACCCTCAGTGTGGGTCAATTTGAATCAAGTATTTGAAGCCAAAAACATACCAGCTGATGTGTTTTAAGCACTGAAACACAACATGGAGACAACAACTGTTACAGTGCCCTGTAATTATCCTGACAAAGGAATGCATTTCAGCTGTCCCTGTCAAATAAATAGTATAACTACATAAAAGATGTTTTAACTATAGCAACCATTTACACACATATATATATGTATATATATATATGTATATATATATATATATATATATATATATATATATATATATATATATATATATATATAAATATATTCCATAATATTCTCCATCAGTATGCAATTAGCTTTCCTTGACTAGTCATGAAGAGCCGATAGGGCCTAACTTTGTGGAAGGAGATTCTATTGTTTACAAATAACATCAAAAGCATTGAGTTGCCTAATTGGCATTATCAGCTCACTTGACATTTAAGATTATTACCCTAGCCTTTTTTCTCCCTAAACAAAAAAAAAAAAAAAGAAAGAAAGAAAGAAAGAAAGAAAGACAGACAGACCCTAAATTTAATGTGCACATTTACTGGGATGAACTAATGAGGCTTTTCCTATTAGTAGAAAGTACCTCTTCTCTTTATGATCAATAATCATTGTAAATTCTGTGTACTGTGGAAATAAATTAATATAACTATGTTTCTATGGTAACCACTAGGCAGAGAATGAGACCTATTTATTTTGTGATGTATTACATCTTTGTTTTAAAAGAATCATATTTTTGGTACAACTATAAACTCAAACTAAACTGGGCAACCTGTTTGAAAACAATACAATAAGGATTTAAAAATCTGTTTTTTATTTAATGTGTAAGATTGTTTCCATGTATGTATGTATGCATGCATGCATGTATACATGTCTGTCTGTACATATGTATATATGTATATGCACCATGTGCATGTAGTGACTACACAAGCCAGAAGAAGGCATCAAATTCCCCTCCATCTGGAGTTACAGAATGATCTGCCATGTGGATGGACCTGGACCCACCAGGTCCTCTGCAAGACCAGATCTTAAGTACTAAGCCTTCTCTCCAGCCCCACAGAAAAGCTTGGAAAATATTTAATGATCTCTTACTCTGAGCAAGACATCCTCGTTAACTGCATGAATGTTCTGGCTAGTTGAATTTTCCAAGTTATTAACTGAATAATCAAAACTACTTAGAATGAGAAAGTCATTGTAGAGAGAATATAGTAACTACTTAGCCATTTTTAGCTCTGCAAGCCTATATATAGCTCCATGGAATGTAATCTTGAGAGGGAATTCTTCATACTGTTCTTGTCCTTTAAAAGTCAACTTGAAGAGAATATGGTACATAGTACAGAGTGCAGAGCCCACGCACTGATGAATAAAGACCTGGTGGCCAGGGCAAGCCACCCAAAAGACGAGTTTCTATAGAGGTGAAACCTTCAAATTAGTGTCTGGTACAACAGAAAATGGGGAAGAAAAATGAAAATCTGCCACTTCTCAAATTAACTTCTTCAAAAATTAAATTGCTCTATAAGTTCACTCTCCCTACTGTTGGGCATTTCATCTAAGGTCCCTCCCTTTGAGTCCTGAGAGTCTCTCACTTCCCAGGTCTCTGGTGCATTCTGGAGGGTCTCCCCAACCTCCTATCTCTAGAGGTTGTCTGTTTCCATTCTTTTTGCTGGCCCTCAGGGCTTCAGTCTTTTTCCCTCACCCAATACCAGATCAGGTTCCCCACCCTCACCCCGCCCCATCCCATCCACTTTCCCTCCCATGTCCCGCCCTCACTCCCTCTCCAGCAGGAAGACAGGACATCAAGTGAAGGATGGTGTTTCCATCTCACAGTCACAACTCTGACCCATAATTGTTCCTGTCTGAAAGTATTATAGGGATGGAAATGGAGAGGAGCCTAAGGAAAAGAAGCTCTAGCCACAGGTCCAAAGTGGGATCCAGCCCAAGGGGAGGTCCCAAGGCCTGACACTATTACTGAGGCTGTGGAGTGCTCACAAAAATGGGCCTATCATGACCACACTCTGGAAGATCCAACAAGCAGCTGAAAGAGTCAGATGCAGATATTTGCACCCAATAAATGGACAGAAGCTGCTGATCCCTGTTGTTGAATTAGAGAAGGCTGAAAGAAGCTGAGGAGAAGGGCGATCCTGTAGGAGGACCAGCAGTCTCAATCTGGACCTCCGAGATCTCTCAAACACTGGACCACCAAACAGGAAGCATACACCAGCTGACATGAGGCCCACAACACATATACAGTAGAGGACTTCCAGGTCTGTGTTCATTCGGAGATGATGCACCTAACCTTCAAGAGACTGGAGGCCCCCAGGGTTTAGAGGTCAGGTGGGGTGGGGGTAGGGACATCCACATGGAGACAGGGCTGTGGGGAGGAGGTATGAGATGTGGAACAGTTGTAGGATGAATGAGGGGGAATAAAATATGGAGTGTAAATACATACATACATACATACATAAAAACTGACTTACAAAAGGAATAAAAATAAAATATAAAAATAAAATAAAAAAATTAAATTGCTTCTTGTGGTTAAGTTTTTTTCTTGCTGAGAACGGCATGATCTTTTATCTTCTTCCTTCTTTCTGTGTCCAAATGTCTTTGTAAACTATAATCCCCCAAACCTACTGAATCCCCTGACAAAACAGAAAGGTCCAGTGACACCCTCACAAACTTCCCTGACTCCCCAGGCCTGCTCTCTTCCAAGTTTGCACAGCAGCTCCCAACCATCTGTATGTACCACGTCTCTCTCTAGACTAGATTATACTCACTTCTTCCCAAATAACACCATCTACACTAGATGTTAGCCTTCATCTAGTTCAGCACATATCCCCCACAAAATCTCACTTCTTCCCAAATAACACCATCTACACTAGATGTTAACCTTTATCTAGTTCAGCACATATCCCCTACAAAATCAATGTAATGCCTTACATAAAAACAGATGCTCAGCTGGGTATGGTGGCGCATGCCTTTAATCCCAGCACTCGGGAGGCAGAGGCAGGCAGATTTCTGAGTTCGAGGCCAGCCTGGTCTATAGCATGAGTTCCAGGACAGCCAGGGCTATACAGAGAAACCCTGTCTCGAAAAACCAAAACCAAAACCAAAACAAAACAAAAAAACAGATGCTCAATATCTCAAGAATGATTAAGTTCCTAGCTACCTTCTCCACCTTCCCCTACTGCCAGCCCTGCCTCTTTCCAGCTCCTATAGTCCAGAGACAGTCCCAGCTGCCGTTTCAGTAGGTAATTCTTCGTGAACCAAGGGCCTTGTGCATTTAGCCAAGTTCTTTAGTTCTGAAAAGCAGACCTAACCCATAGTAATATAAGACTCAACAATTTGTCTAGAAAATTAAACTGACTAGCCCACCCCAGCTACATGTTTTTATAACTTTGGAGAGTGATTAGAACTACAGCAGTTACAGTTGACTATAGTAGTACATGCCTGTAATCCTACTGCTCAGGAAGCTTAGACAGGAGACTTCCCAGTTGAGAGTCAAACTAGGCATGATCTTGTCTCTAAAATAGATACATACAGATGTGTGCACATAGGTACACACACACACACACACACACACACACACACACACACAAATCTACCAAGAGTTCTAACAGCTGAATAGGTCCAATCTTTTCTCAAAAGTGTTATCTGGGATGAGGAGATAGCTCAGTAGACAGAGTGCTTTATGTCTAAATATAAGCACCTGAGATTGGATCCCCAGCACCTGTAAGATATGGCAAAAAAAAATCCAAATAAAATCAAAGCTTTCAATGCTAGATCTGAAACTCTGAAACTTCCAGAAGAAAGAATATGGAGTATGCCTCAGTATACCAGCTCAGGTAAGGACTTCCTGAAAAGGAGCCCCATCATCTATAAAATATGACCACTAATCAACAAATAGAATTTTATAAATTAAAAGGCTTTACTAAGAAAGAAACTATTACATGACTGAAGGAGCAGCCTATAGAATAATGCCAGCTACACATCTGACAGAGGGTTAGTCTATGGAATACACAAAGAGGTGAAAAAGCTAAACACTAAAAACAAAAAGTAAGTTATAGAAATAAACAGAAGTTTCAGAAGAAGAAATACAGGTGTCTAGGAAATGTTTCTAGGAGTGTTTACCATCCTTAACCACCAGAAATCCAAGTTGAAACTACTTCGAGGATAAGATTTAAAAAGACAAGAAATGCAGGTGATGATCCTGGGAACCCACCGTTGGTGAAACAGAAAACTGGTGCAACTCCTTCAAAATCAGTAAAGAGAATCCTCAAACAGGTAAAATGATCAATCCTATGGCCCTGATAAATCACTCTTATGCATATACCCAAAGGCCTCTATTTCCTACTAGAGAGATACATGCCCATCCATGATTATAGCTGCTCTGTTCATCACTGTTAGAACATGAAAACAGCCACTACATTACGAAATAGATCATGAAAGTGTGGTACCACCTATACATAATGCCGTTTTATTTGGCTATAAAGAAAACTACAGTCATAACAATTTGCAGGGAAATGGATTGGGCTGGGAAACAGTAATTCAGGGAACCCAGACCCAGAAGGACAAACATCATCATTACATGTCCCCACTTATATGTGGATCCTACCATTGAACACTTCAATAGTGTGTTTAACTTGGAGTACCTGAAGAATCCAAGAAACTAAAAAGGGACCATTTATTGGTAGAGGTAGGCGAAAGAAAAAAATATTATGGAGGGGATAACAGAACACACGTGATATAAAGAGGGAAGAGGTTTAAGGTGTAGAGTGGAATTCGAGGACAGAGTGGAGAGGTAGGGAGCGAAAGAGAGGTAACAAAAATTTTAAAAATCCATATGGAAACTTACTATTTATAAGCTTCCTAAACACACAAACACACACACACAGAGAGAGAGAGAGAGAAAGAGAGAGAGAGAGAGAGAGAGAGAGAGAGAGAGAGAGAGAAATGCACTTATTTAAAAGAGTCAAGTCCAAGTGGATGAAAGACCTCAACCTAAAACTGGATACTGGGTGTGGTGGCGCACGCCTTTAATCCCAGCACTCGGGAGGCAGAGGAAGGCAGATTTCTGAGTTCGAGGCCAGCCTCGTCTACAGAGTGAGTTCCAGGACAGCCAGGGCTATACAGAGAAACCTTGTCTTTAAAAAAAAAAAAAAAGAATACACTGGATACACTGAATCTCATAGAAGAGAAAGTGGGAAATACCTTGAATGCATTGGTACAGAAGACAAGTTTCTGAACAGAACACCAAATGGCTCAGGCTCTAAGATCAACAACTGATAAACAGGACCTCATGAAACTGCAAAGCTTCTGTAAGGCAAAGGACACTGTCAATAGGACAAGAAGGCAATCTGCAGATTGGGAAAGAGCCTTCACCAATCTTACATCTGACAGAAGGCAAATATCTAAAATTTACAAAGAATTCAAGAAGTTAGACAACAATGACCCAAATAACCCAATTTTAAAATGGGATACAGAGCTAAACAGAGAATTCTCAAAAGAGGACTCTCAAACGGCTGAGAAGCACTTAAAGAAATGTTCAAAGTCTTTAGTCATCGGGGAAATGCAAATCAAAACAACACTGATATTCCGTCTTATACCCATCAGAATAACTAAGATCAAAAACTCAAAAGATAGTACATGCTGGCAAGGATGTGGAGTGAGGGGGAATTATACAGCCACTTTGGAAATCAATTTGGCAGTTTCTCAGAAAACTGGGAATAGTCCTACCTCAAGACCCAGCTATACCACTCCTGGGCACATACCCAAAAAATGCTCCAACATCCCATAAAGACACATGCCCAACTATGTTCCTAACCGCTTTATTAATAATAGCCAGAAGCTGGAAACAACCTAAATGTCCCTCAACTGAAGAATGGATAAAGAAAATGTGATACATCTACAGAATGGAATTCCATTCAGCTATTAAAAAGAAAGACATCATGAATTTTGCAAGCCAATGGATGGAACTTGAGAATATCATCCTGAGTGAGGTAACCCAATCCCCAAAGGACATGCATGATATGTACTCACTTATAAGTGGATATTAGCCAAAAAATACAAGTACCATGGTATACTCCATAGATCCAAAGAAGCTAAACAAGAAGGAAGGCAAAAGGATGCTTGAATCTCATTTAGAAGTGGGAATAAAATAGTCATAAGAGGCACATGGAAAGAGGTAACTAGGAGGGGAGATGGGGAGGGAAATGGGGGGTTCAGGATTGGGTGTAGGAAAGGACAGGGGAGAGAGCTAGATGGGCATGAGAATGAATGGAAATCTGCAACAGACAAGTGGGGAAGGGGGTGGCATCTACAGCATGAGATAGAAACCTGGGATAAGGGAGGTATCCAAGGATTAATAGGTGTGACCTTAGCTGCGACTTACTACATTGGGGATATGGAACCTGAAGAGGCCACCTCCTGTAGCCAGGCAGCAACCCAAGTGGAGCAATAAAGACATCAACCCACCCACAAAACTATCAACCCAAAATTTATCCTGCCTACAAGTAATATAGGCACAGGGGAGGGAGCAGAGACCGAGGGAATGGCCAACCAATAACCGGTCCAACTTGAGACCCATCCCATAGGCAAGCACCAACCCCTGACACTATTAATGATATTCTGTTATGCTTGCAGACAGGAGCATGTTGTCTTCTGAGAGGCTCCACACAGCAGCTGACTCAGGCAGATACAGACACCCACAGCCAAACAGTGAATGGAGCTTAGGGACTCTTAATGGAAGAATAGGAAGAAGGACTGCAGCCCAGAAAGGGATAGAACTCCACAGGAAAACCACCAGAGCCAACTAACCTGGACCCTTGGGGCTCTCAGAAACTGAACCACCAACCAAAGAACATACAGACCTAGGTTTCCTCACACATATGTAGCAGGTGTCCAGCTTGGTCTTCATGTGGGTCCCAAACAACTGGAGTAGGGGCTATCCCAAAGATGTTGCCCGTACGTGGGATATGTTCTACTAGCTGGGCTGCCTTGTCTGGCCTCAATGGGGTAGGAAGAGCCTGTCCTCACATGGACTTGATGTGCCAGAGTAGGGGGACACCCAGGGGGTCCACTTCTCAGAGGAGAAGGGGGAGGAGGGATAAGGAAAGGATTGTGGGAGGGTATGACCAGGAGTGGGGCAGTCAGTGAGTGGGATGTAAAGTGAATTAGTAAAAACACAAAATAAAATTAAAAAAAAAACATTTAAAACCCATATGGAAACTTACTATTTATAAGCTTCCTAAACTCACACACACTTATATAAGAGTTTAATTTGAATTAGGCTACATAAAAGCTAATGCTACTCAAGGAAGCCACAGTTCACCAAACAAATAGCCCAGGGTGAGATACCTCCTCTCAAACCGTTGCTCAGTTTTTCCTACAGATGCCCCCCCCTCAAATAATACAGGTTATTGCTACTGTTCTTGGTTTCCCACCAGAACTTAGTGGTAAGACTGCATTGCTGAAGACACCACGTGCTTTTTCCACAGAACATGGAGAAATCATGCTGGTCCTGACCTGGAAGTTTCCCTTCTGCTGGCTAGCTTTCTCAATACCAGAAGGTGCTGTGCAGGCTACCGGGGAAGAAAAAGTCAATTTCTTCTCCAGTTGTTAACCCTGTGCACTAAAATGACAACCAGAACAACAGCTATGCCCATGAGTGCAAGAGTGGCCTCAATATCATAGCACTTTCTGACAGGATTTAAGTAGTACTGCCCTCTCCCTACTGCTCCCACAACCATTCCACAGGAGGAAATACATACATGACACTGTAAACCTGGCCAGAACATTTGGTCAAGGAGCTCACAGCCCCAGGGGTGAATCTCTCACTATTATTTTGCTAAATGACATAGAATTATACTTGTCTCTAAATTCCTATCCCTATAGCCATAGATCAGTCCCACTCTCAAGCCTCGTCAGAGAAGGCTCTTTGTACAGTGGATGGTGGTTAATGCAGAATCTCACAACGGGTCAAAGCACAGCACAGAGGATATGTGTCTATACAGGGCGTTCATCTACAAATGGGAGATCTGGGCCACACTCCTTTCCCTCAAGGCTCAGGGTTCGTCCCAAAAGGTGATTATTAGAGCCAGAGGTCATGTAGAAACAGAACCAAACAGTGTCTTTTGGGCATGACAGATCACCTCATCCGTTAATCCACAACATCTGTGGCTGCCTACACAGAACCAAGCTAGCAAAATTTTCCTCAAGAGGTGGAGAAAAAGGCTCATGAGCTCCTAGGGAGCAACTATTGACAGCTGATGGCTCTTCAGGGAGAGGGTCATTCTTTACGGGCATAGCTCCTGATAGGTTGACCACATTCTAACAGATGCCCATACCCATGGCTGGGGAAGTTGGGGCGGGGGAGGTCATAAAGTTGGGGTTGGTGAAGAGGCAGTGGGATGAGTCTGGGAAGAGCTGGGAGAATATTGAGGTTGATTATAACCAAAATACACTGCAGTAAAACTATTACTGACTTTTGGGATAGCATTTGAAATGTAAATGAAGAAAATATCTAATAAAAATAAAAAAATTTAAAAAAAAAGAAGACAAGCCGGGTATGTAGAATGTGCTGTTACTACAGTGTCGGCCGGCAGGAACTGGAAGCAGGAGAATGTCAGGGACTCACAGGCAAGCCAGTCTAACCAAGACACTGAGCTCCTGGTTCGGTGACAAACTGCGTCAAAAGAGTACAAATGAAATGGAGGGTACCAGAGGGAGACATCCAATGTCCACCTCTGGTGTTCACATGAACACACGGACGTGAGAGTACCTGCACATGTGCATATATGCACCGAAAATATTAAGTGGTACCTAGTCCTGAGGCCATGATAAAGATTAACACTTGGATAAGGCATTTGGGAAGATTCTAATCTTGGTATGCAAATGATTAATGTAGTTTTTTTTCTTAAATTACGGCCTTTGATTATGTTATGACACGTTTGAGCAATGTCAAAGATGTTTACATAGTGAACTGTTTAGTCAGTTAAAAGAAAGTTCTCTAGACAATCTTGGTTACTTTCTAATTAGACACATTAAAACAAAATTTTAAACTTAATTTAACAAATTTATGGATAAATTAAGTGTTTATAATATTAAAAAAAAACATGTAGGAGAAAATCAAGCACTACCGAAACAGGATTTATGCTTATAAAAATCATCTCTTCAAAATGACTCCAAGACAGTTTGATATATCATCTTACATAGTAAAATTACAAAGGTATTAGCTTGTCCTAAATTGGTTAAGGGGAACAACTTGCTCAGTTCTCAAGAGAATTACAGTTATAATTTTTCACCGATATCCCAATAGATATCAAAGTCACTGAAAGCAGAGAAAGGAAACTTGCCTTATTTTCACTATCGTTAGCATCTACACATTTTCATTAAGTGATACTTTTTAAAAGCTTTACACTTTGCGCTAGCAAGGGTAGTATAAAGTTTCACTAAGGATGAACTGCTTAATTTGAGGGCTCCCAGAAGACACTGCCGGTAGAGGACGTCTGACTTGGTTTTCAAATAATAAGTGAAACCTGATCCCTCCTGTGACCACTGAAAGTTTGATGAGAAACAAACTTATTTATTGATATTGGATACAGCTGGATCGTACCAAACCAAAACAAGGACACTTTTTATAAATTAAATACTCACACTGGCTACAGGGGTTTTAAAGGTGACAAAGATAGAAAATGAATGTACAGATTTCAATGGCATTTGAGATTTCCTGCAGAGCTGATAGAAATAAAAACTGCTTAAGTAACACTTCTACTGTTACATTTATAAGCATTTTTGCCATTTAAAACCAAAAACTTAGACTCCATTATCTTGAAAGCACTGACACTTGAAAGGATAGTGTAAGTTTTCAATGTGTTTCATTAAAAATATCTCATAACTAACTCCATAGATTACTTTCTAAGCACAAGCAAAAGCATTTACATGAAGCACTTGAAAATTTAACCAGCAAATGCTTACCGAAATTATTTTAAAATTCTATATACAAAATGAACATTTAACCTCTACTTTAAAGCATGTTTTTAAATAAGCTGACAGATCCATCTACAAAGTACTCTGCCTTCTACTCTTGGTTTATTTAAGGGATATTAACATACAATTCTTAAATTTACAGACTCTTAATTCAGAAATAAAATTATCATAAAAGCAGAAGGACTACAGAAAACCAGCTCTGTACGTGTATTTGTACCTTATTATTGTCACTCTGTAAGTGACATTTGCCAGCATAATGAGGTCACATGAATCACTCAAAACAGAAAGGAATCCAGTTAAATCAGGTATTCACTGGTAAAACACTAAAACAAACAAAAGCCCTTTCTTAGAATGTTAAATACTTCTGACATAAAACACCATCGGTAGGGAGACTATGTTGCTGTACACTGTTGCTGAACCCAGCCACTGACAACATAATCCCTGAAATTCAAGTTTTGAATCGTAGAACATAATCGTATCTGGGCATCAGAAGATACAACTTTGTTCTACCAGTCCCTTGACACACTGGAAGTTAACTTTCCTTAATTATCCTAAGAAAAACCAATCTAGGGATTAATGCAATTGCAGTGTGGTAAACGAATAGGTTATTTTCAGTCTGCAGCACACAGCTGACCGTCAGCATCCAACATAGCAAAACAGCAGCTGATGTAAGACAAGATTTGTCCAAGGCAATGAACGGAGGGTTAGGATGGAACTCAAGGTGTCTCCAGGTTGCTAGTTAGCCACCTAAAGAAAGCCAGAGTATGGAGAGCACTGTCAAGAACGGTAACAGGAGCTATCACAGATACACTCACAGATCCTCGGAGAAATAAAATCGGAATCCCAATTCCAAATTTCTCCTGCAGGACGTCTACAGCAGACAGTAGCTGGAATGCTTGTGGCCCAAAGTCTTGGGATATGTCCTCTGAGTTGTTAGCAGTAAGGCAATGATTCAGCCTGAAGGAAAGTAATAGCAGACTAAGAAAACACTGACAAAAGCATGCTCCCTTAGAAATAGAAAGGTACGAAAATAAACCATGTAAAAAAATTTCTCAAATGTGTCTGACACTTCCAACGCTACACATAAGGCTTATTACAATCAAGAGCATGTGTGTGATCTATGTGTATGAGACTCAAATAATAATACAGCACTACAGACAGGGCTTTCTCGTGGTACCCAGAAGCTAAATGTTATGGAGGCACTGGGAAGATGCCAGGCTCAAGGAAAGCAGAGAAGCAGCATCCAGGCAAGGGCAGCTCCACATGATCAATATAAATACTGGATGCTTGTGCTACATTACACCAGAAAGGGTAAAATGGGTTTTAAGTTAAAAGCTGCTATGCAGTAGCATGTTAGTTTGAACCCTAATAATTTTACAATAGAACACTGAGCCTATATACTTGTCCTGCTGGTACATTCAGTGGTTAAATTCCTTAGTCATCCTCCAAGTAGATGTAAAATTATCATTAATGTAAATGAGGATTTTTTTTTTAGCTTGAGAACAAAAGAAATCCTTAGAGACTATCAACTAATATATTCAATTACCAATTTCAAGTACTTTCCACATCACATATATCTTTAAAGGAGCAATAAGAATGCATTCAGTATGCCAGTTAAAGCTATTATGTTTTGATTTAAAGAAGAAATCTCCTGCCTTAGATTTATTCTCCCATTTACCTCTTTAGTAGGATGCTCAGGTGACTTTTTTTCAGAGAATTTAAAGTTATCAAGTTCCCATAAAGTATGACCTATACATTATCTTACCACCTTAAATATATACTATTGTGGTTATCACTAATTTCCAAATGTCTTTAGATTTCTATCCCTAACAGTGCTGCTTCTGACATATAGCTACTGTACCTAGAGATACAATTAACTCAAAGAGGCACCACTTATATTTATTTTATTTACAGTATAATAAACCATGCATATCCCTATATGCAGACCCACTGAACCTTCATCACAATCAAGAACGCACTGCTCTCGGATCTATTCTCCCCGCCTTTAGCCTCTGCCAGCGGCTGATCTTCCCTACAGCTCTGTCTTTCAGAGAGTGTGCATGTGCAGCCACACTACAGAAGCAGGGATATTTCCTCATTTAAATGTTTGCTGGAGGGCTAG
Organism: Mus minutoides; assembly: GCA_902729485.2. NCBI lineage: Eukaryota > Metazoa > Chordata > Mammalia > Rodentia > Muridae > Mus > Mus minutoides. The sequence goes on along the minus strand of LR749827.1, from coordinate 366,910 downwards.
TGAGATGGCTCAGTGGTTAAGCACTGACTGCTCTTTTGAAGGTCCTGAGTTCAAATCCCAGGAACCACATGGCGGCTCACAACCATCTGTAATGAGTTCGGATGCCCTCTTCTGGTGCTGGAATTTGTCACTGAAGCCATGTGGGCTAGAGAGTTCTCTTTTCAGAGGTTTTAAAGGAAGAAATCAATCCTTATAACAGTTAGAGGAGTATTCTTCCTAAGTTTCACCATGCCTGAGCACTGTCAATTAGAGCCCCCTAAGAAACTGGTCCATTAGATCAGTTTTACTGCATTTCCAGTAATCTGGCTTGTTCAGAGCATTCACGGGGTCTGCAGTGAAATTCCTTCAATGTGATATTGGTACTCTCTTCCCCTTTTCTCACCAGTCTTGGAAAATAACGAACCTGTGAGCTCGATGACTCTCCTCTATTGGCTTTGTCGACTATGTCATTGATCTATGCACTTCTCTTTATTTCTCCCTTCCTGTTTGTCTTCCTCGTGTTTGCCCGTTTCTTAAAGTGAATGCTTGGTTATGCATCTGAAACCTATGCTCTTTCATGTTGTATTAACACTATAAATTATTTTTGCAGAATCATTCTAGCTGTATCCTGGGTACTTCATATTCTTCTTCATCAGTTCAAAACATTTTCTGAGTGGCTGTAAGATTATTTAGAGGTACGCTGTTTGGTTTCTAAGGGTTGGGAGATTTCTCTTTTCTTCCCACTGCTGCTTTCTAGCTTAACGCCATTAAAGCAAAAAGCATATTTGATCCAAATAGAATAGTTCCTCACTTTTCAAGGTTAGCTTCATGAAAACACGTGTGCATAAGCTGCCATTGGAACAAATGGCTGAAATGCTTTCAAGAAATTAATTAGAACTAGTTTGCAGACACCCTCTTCATTCCTTCATCTCCTCATAGATTCAGTGGGGGTTGGGGGGTTGTTTGGGGGCTTTGGGGTGGGTCATGATTGTTGTTGAGTCTTAACGCTTGCTTTTGTTCTCGGTATCTTGAGACACAGTCTCACTATGGGACCTGGGTTCTTTTTGAGAACACTTGCATTGCAGGCTGGCCTCAGCCTCCTGATCTCCCATCTGAACCTCTGAACTTGCCGTTGCAGGCACGCCCATCACTCCCCATAGCCCTACTCATTCTTGTCCATTAATTCCACTGACTTGTAAGCAGACACTGACGTCACCAAATACACGTGGGTTTCTGCTCCCCCCTTCTGCTTCTGTGGGTTCTTATGTGCAGGCTGTGCCCACTTGGGATTATGTCTTCTGGGCTGTATGGCTTGTATGTCAAAGTGGGGCTGTTGTTTGATCAGAAAATAATTTGGATGCCACAGCAAATATATTTTGTAGATGTGAATAATATTTATGATCAGATGACTTCAAAGATGGAAATTATGCCCAATAATTACCCTCTTTGGGTTGAAAGCCTTAGCAAAGACAAGCTTGCTGGACAATGAGTTTTGTTTCAACACTAACATCAGCGCTTGCCTGACACAGAGTCCAGACCAAAACTTGGCTGCAAGTTTTAAGATTTGCCACTGCACTGATGCCTGTCACCCCTGCCCTGTTCTGTCCATCTCACACCTCCCCTGCACCTCTTGCTCTCTCCTTGGTGCCATTTCTCTGCAGAACGCTGACACTTTGCACTGGTCGGCTTCATCCCTGACAGCATGCTTTGCTCCAAAGTCCACACCACTAAATACTAAAACAGTAATGTAAGGTTTCTTTCCGCTAGTGTTTTTGCAGTGTTTTCTATTTCATTTTTTAAAAACTATCTGCATAGCTGTACTTGCCCTTATGGTAAACATCAAGTAGAATGCTTTTCAAATCAATTTTGATAAATTATGCCTCTAATGAGTATTTTAGGCTATTCATATTTAAAAGCAACTATTGACTAACTAGGCCTACCGTTTTAAGACTTTATTGCATAAAACTAAATCTCTTCACTTTGTTTTATTTTAAATAAAGTAACTGTCACTTTAAAAAACTAAAATACTTACATCAAACAAAAATTTAATGAAGCAGGAGTTGAACAGAAAGAGTTTCTAGAAGGTTCATCAGGAAGATATTTTTACCTGGGCCTACAATTATCACAGCATTTTTCAGTTCCCATAATGTCCAAGGAGGCCTTCTGTAGATGTTTGTCCTCAAAATGAGACAAGATGATTCTGATGAAGGGAAAATCTTAAATTAAAGAACAAATATAGACATGCTAACCACCACCCAAAATGACACCATAGCACCATTACTGTATTTACTTAGACATGCTAACCACCACCCAAAATGACACAATGATAGCACCATTACTGTATCTACCTGCCTATGATAGCACCATTACGGTATCTACCTGCCTCAGCATTATTTCCTATTAATTTATTTAAACAGAAATAAGCCTTCTCTAAAGTTCAGCATGTATACAGCAAATATTCTTTAAAAACACTTTTAATTAACTTTTAAAAAAAAGTACCATCTAGCCAGGCAGTGGTAGCGCATGCCTTTAGTCCCAGCACTTGGGAGGCAAAGGCAGGTGGATTTCTGAGTTCGAGGCCAGCCTGGTCTACAGAGTGAGTTCCAGGACAGCCAGGGCTATACAGAGAAACCCTGTCTCGAAAAACAAAACAAAACAACCATCTAAAAGCCTTTGCTTCTAATTGATAAAAGCAGATAATACGTACTGTCGCCTACACTGACTGGAATGAAGGTATTTTTCCATCTTTACCATCATCTTTAATTTATATAACCGGAACTTTTCATTGTGAATCTCAATAAGGTGATTCCTGCCAATAAAAAATCACAAGAATATTTAAAATTATACTGTCAATTTTATTATTTTGCTTTTAACCCATATGATTCCCTCTGTATCACAATAAAAATATGTCTTTCCTCCAAATGCCTGCATTCTTCCTAATCATGCCCTAGACAAGAGAGTTTCACTGATAACTTTCAAGGTTTCCATTTTGATTTACAGACCTCATTTAGCACAGTTTCTAGTAAGCCTTCTAATACATGGATCCTGGACCATTCACTGAAAATTCATCTTTTATTTTAATAGATGTTTTCTGAGAAAGTTAAAATATCTGTGTAAGGAAAAGTGAAAGAGGCTCATTACTCCATATGACCTTTCACCCCTATCACTCCAGTGTGAACCTTCATCCCATCACTCCAGTGGGAGCCTTCATCTCCTTCACTCCAGTGGGAGCCTTCATCCCCATCAGTCCAGTGTGAGCCTTCATCCCCCTCACTCCAGTCTGAACCTTCATCTACTCCTACTGGCTTTTTAGAGGACAGCTCAGCCCTCCAAAGCTGTCCCTCTGTGTTGCAGAGCCCTTGAGGATAATAGTAAAGTATTAGAATTGAATATTTCCCTTGGTGAGTTGTAATGAATTTTTTTGGTCACAATAATGAAGTTGTTTATAATTGTGAAATAACAGTAACAGTGTGTTTGTTTATATCTTTAAACATCAGTGCTGTTGTATCGGGCCATGAAATCTTTCAGGCAGTATCCCACATCTTTCCAAGAATAAAAAAAAAAAAAAGAATCTGCATGAAATGAATTTTAGATATTGCAATATAACATTCTGATTTAATATACAAGAACTAAATGATAACACTGAACTTCACCATTAGGGACTTCGCTCACTAATGTTTGTAATATCCAACCTTCTGATTAATCAAAATATCTGTATACAATCTCTATTCTAGAAAATTCGAATGTACAAATGATCCATTATTCAAAGATATGTTCTCAATGGACAGCACCACTCGCATGGATTTTCTCCTCCAAACACCCTAAACTGAAAACACTAACCTGAGCTACTATCCAAGCTCATACTTAATAGATCACAGATTTGTAAAAAATCAGTTTCATTTAGTTTCTTTGTCCTTCAGAGATAGAACCAACAATACTCAGAGCTATATCTTAGTATGGTGAATTGGGATGAAATATATCTATTTGATTTCATCCATGTTCATTTGAGAAAAAGAAACTCAATTAAATATTTATCAGTTCATTCTTCTTTTGCTACTATTAAGTGAGTAATATAACCTATTTCACAAAAAACCATAAATTCTAACAATTCTAAATTCGTTAACATTAAGAGAACTCAAAGATTTATTAAAGATTATTCTCCAAATTCTTCACTTTGAAACAAAAGATGGTAGTAACTAGTGGGTATGACTACAAATATAATAAATATAATCTCTAGGACACTGCCTTATTAAGGCTCTGTAGTAAGAAATACAAAATCACACAATAAAGGGACATAAAATTACATAATCATCTCTGAGGATGTGGCTCTACATATGCTGTCTAGCATGAAGGAGGCCCAGATTTGATACCCAGCATCACAAAACTAACAAATAAACATTAGTTAGTTAAAATCACTGCATGATCCTTCAAACAAGATTCTTCCCTTGAAACAGAATTTTAGCATAGGAGAGACTACCACTTTATAAGTTACAATGACCCTTACAGCTGAGACCCAGAAACCCACTGCTTTCTTATGGTTCAAAATCTTGATGGTACAAACTCACTCTTAATCCTTGGCTCTATCCTATTTATCCTTTTACAATTTTTCTCCTTTGTCTCTGATACAGAGAGTAGGATATCTATACTAAAAGATTGTTTCAGCTCTACACCCACTAATTCAGCATTTAAGAGTCAGTCAACCACAAGTTAAACCCCAATGGGGCTTACAGGAGTTGCATCTGTACTAAACACATGGAGACATTTTTCTTGTTATTCTCTAAACATTACAGTGTAAAACTAAATGTTTACACATCAATTACTTTATAATAGATGTCATATGTGAGCTAGGAAGGCAGTATGTAGAAGAGTATACAGCCTGTATACAAATACTATGTTGTATAAGAGCCTCAAGTATAGGGAGATTATTTATTGATTGATTGATTGATTGATTAATTGATTGGTATCTTACTGGACTCAGAACCAGTCACCAAAGATACTAAGTAACAACTACATGGGTATTCTGGCACAACTATTATTTCCTGGTCAATCTTAACGAGATAAACCTCTCAGCATATCTTTCAAAACCCACATAAACCATAACTATATCTACAGGTGAGATTGCATTATACAACTCAGGCCTATAATGTTTCCAGCATGTTAACATAATGCACAAATAAAATAAGATCTGGTCTTAACCAAGTGATATTTTATATTCCAAATTTAATAGTAGCTTGCATAGATGTGTTCTATCCAACTTACTTTAAATTAGCTTTTCAAAGGCTGTATAAAGACTCTGGTGCCTGGTCTGGAGAGATGGCTCAGTGGCTAAGAATGCTTGCTCTCAGGAGAGCAGAGTTCAGCTCTACATATTACAGAGTAAAATATAGTAACTATTCCTAGAAAGATCTTAGATTTTGTAACAACCCTTTTTATTTATCTAATCCTACTCTTTTAGCTACCAGTGCCTATCTGCCTGGAGGAGCACTGAAAGGTCCTTTATGTTGGCATGTTCACGGGCTGGGCTGCACTGGCTTCTTTTCCTGGTTCCCTATAGATAACTGGTAAATAATGTTCCTGTGATTTTGGAAATTGAAGCTGTTGTTTCTAATAGAATCTGACAGGATGTAAGTAATACTAATGTAAGTAATACTAATTTAGTTAGTATTTAAGTAGGCAGTTTCCCTTTTCTTGAATTTAAAACATGGACATATACTATTTTATGACAGTATTCTGTCACTATACAGTTACATAATTATTTAGACACTATCAACAATATGATTTTTTCAGTCTATGAGCAGTGGCATGCACTTATGGAACTAATCTCGGAAACAACAGTAAAGAAAGTTAAACAAGAATTGGATACATCTTTTAGAATAACCACCATTATAGCACCAGACACATGGTACCTACTTAAATAAAACTGGAGCCATATGACTGGAGGATTTAAAGTGTGGGAACTGCTCACTGCTGTACAACAGAACAGAATATCATAAGACCTATGTTATACATCCCAATGGAGTCCCTATCACGTTAACTCCAACTGGATCACCTCCTATATGATAAGACTTACCACAAACGCTCTTCAGGGACATTCTGTTTGTTTTGCTCACTTTCTAGTGGTGACCCCTTTAAATATACTCGGAGGTCACTTGATATTTTGGATACTCTCTCAAAATACTTTCTTGGAAAGGAAAAAAGGAATTTGTAAGGTGAAAACAATAAGCATTTATACCTGGAGGTGTTAAAGTCTGCTGGAGCCCAGAGCACATGACAGGAACTCTGAAGTCCATCCCGGCCAGCTCTACCAATTTCCTGGTAATAGGATTCCATTTCCTTAGGAGCACCATAATGAATAACTTTGCGAATGTCAGCTTTATTAATGCCCATTCCAAAAGCTACAGTAGCTACAACACACTGAGAATGAACAATACAGAGTAAGAATCACATTTCAACTTAACTAAAACTTACAAAATAAAACAGCAGCTTGCCCACCAGTGTAAAACTAAATTAAATATAACTATACTTACAGACTAAAAGATAATCTATCCAAATACAGATATGGATAAGTAGTGCCCATAAAATGTGATTTCTGTTCATCTCTATAAGAAGGAGCAAATAAAGGAGTTTCTCTGGATATCTGAAGCTATGAGAAACAGTTACTGTAGTGAATAAAATTTTTGTATTATTATCAAGTTTCAAGTGTCCTCTCCTGATGACAGAATGCATTAATCTAAGTATAATACCATTCACTACTGCAAAGAGAAATGCAGCTAATGAACCATCATTAAGATGGGTACAATATATATTAAAAAAAANTTAAAAAAAAAAAAAAAAGACAGGTACAATACCAAGAGGATAAAACTGTCGAATGACCTAATGTGAATGAACCTACCAAAATCAAATTCATATGGTTGGAAAAAATTCACAGGAGAATATAGAAAAAAATCATTTAATAACAAGTATACAAAAATATATGCAAGAATCATCACCACATATTATAAGAATTAAAGGTAAATACCAAGGTACAATACCAAGAGGATAAAACTGTCGAATGACCTAATGTGAATGAACCTACCAAAATCAAATTCATATGGTTGGAAAAAATTCACAGGAGAATATAGAAAAAAATCATTTAATAACAAGTATACAAAAATATATGCAAGAATCATCACCACATATTATAAGAATTAAAGGTAAAATGCTTATGTTGATAACCATATAACATTTTAGCAGAATCAAGATATAAACCAACAGGGAAGGGAAAGGGGTCCAGGGCTGCAGACATGGGAGGGAAAGGCTGGTGAATTTCCAGCATTTTTAGTGGGAAGTCAATAGAGAATCATAAATTCTGACAGTAAATTAAGATCGCAGTATAAGTAAATTGTGTCAGGGTAGAGCAATAAATACCTCCAGAATCAGAGTGAAGGCTTGGAAGAGGGTAGGGGAGACGATGCCTCATGGAAGAGACAACAGTAAAATGTAAGTGTTGTTAATAGCATCCTAGACCTAGGACGGCCCAGGAGAATGGCAGAAAGGAGAAAGGAAGAGCATAGGAAACATGCAAAGGATGGGTCAGGGAGCAGGGATAACAGCTCAGATGTGGAAAGAGAAAGCTTTGGGCAAAGAAACCAATTCAGTTCAGCTAGCAGTTAATAACCAACAGAATTCTAAGCTTCACCAGATTATTCTTTCATTTGATGTTAACTAATCTACTAACCAGATTTTCACACTACCCCTATAAACTTTTAGATATAAATGAAAGCTATTCTACCAAATAAGTTATTCATCATTTCATTTTTTTAAAAGCCACCTTAAAATGGCAAATGTAAGAAGGACGAAACTAAGGGTTGGGATAAAATTTGAGAACAGACAGTAATAAACAAATCATGGAAAGCTAAATGTACATGGGACTTGAGTATATTCGACATAAAGGAAATTCCCTTTGTTTCTAAAATTGTAAAACAGAAAATGGTTCTAAGCATCAGTCTAACATATGAAGAGCTACAGAGGTCAGCCTCTGTGCCTGCCATACAGTAAAAACCCACTGTAAAATGATTAGGAATTAGCTATTTAGAAGTCATTACACTTACGAATTCAGTAGGCACTCAACAAACACTCAACAAAAAGTAATCAGCTCTAAGAGTCCAGATAATTTCACACTAATGACAACATGCCTTTCACCATGCTAAGAAAGGGAAAGGTTCCAATGCATATGCGAATTATGAATTATGACCAGGAAGGATTCTATAGGTCCAGCTATTCGACAAAACACTACCTCATGTTACCTAGAATGCAACTATTCATCTAAACTTTAATTTTTATAATATGGATTCAAATTGCTGACTTCCTGCACTAAAAAGAGAAAATTCAGCAGGGCATGTACAAATATAGATAGTAGGTTGGTAGATACATAGATAACCTTCAAAATTAACTGTAATGAAAGATCACTAAATATTTTTAATTCATCTTTTAAAATATTAATGTTTCCATATACAGAGAAACCCTGTCTCAAAAACCAGTATATATATATATATATATATATATATATATATATATATATATATATACATACATACATATACATATATACATACACATATATATTGATGCTTCAGTCAAGTTATACATTGTCAGTGTGATGGTTTGAACAAGATAGTTATCATAGAGTGGGTGGGTTGGGAAGCAGGGGGAGGGGGGCAGGTATAGGGGATTTTCAGAGAGGAAAATAGGAAAGAGGATAGCATTTGAAATATAAATGAAGAAAACATCTAATGAAAAAAAAAAAAAAGAAAGAATGGCCCTCATAGGTTCATATGTTTGAACACTGAACCATAGGTGAGAGAACTGTTTGAGAAGAATTAGGAAGTGTGTCCTTGTTGGGAAGGGTGGCCTTTAAGGCTGGCCTTGAGATTTCAAAGGCCTGTGCCCTTCCAGCTAGCTCTCTCTGCATGGTGCTTAAGCTGTCAGCTCCTGCTCCAGCACCATGCCTACCTGCTTGCTGTACACTCTCCACAGTGACCACAGTCCCCCCTCTCTGAAACTGTAGGCCCCAATTAAACTATCTCTTCTGTAAGTTGCCTTGGTCAGTAGCCCAACAGAAAAGTACCCAAGACAGGCAGTATGCCAGATGCATCCAACAAAGTACTCTGTCACTGAAGTAATAAAAGTATTAATAAGTATGCACAAAAATCTCTCATAAGCATTAGTGCTGTTCCTACAGGAAGAATGACAATAGGTTCTTTCTGGTAGGAAGCGAGCACCATTACCCAGGGATCCTTCTCATCTTTAAGCTGGCCAACCACCCTATGCAGCCTTCCTGAGAGGGTCTAACCTTCTCTTGGTGTCCCCTGACTGTGCCATTCCTAGCACTCATCTTCCCCTCCAACCACTTCAGGCTCTTCCTCTCTGAGCCCAGGATGCACTCATGTGACAGTGTCTCTGCACCTGCTGCTCCTTCCCAGGTCTCTACAGCCCTTGTTACCTACTGACCTGGTAAACTTGACATACTTAAGACTCTTCTCAGATTTCAGCTTCTTTGCTGACCACTCTCATTACAAAACCTACTCTGACAGAGCTGGTGTTGATTCTCTGTGTAGCCCAGTAACAGATGATGGTCTTTGCTATTTACACTAAGCTGTAGGGTTTATTACATCCATTTTCACTATGCAGTCATTACCTTTATAAGAATGGTGAAACTACTTAGTACAACAAATTTTTTTTTTAAATTTGGTTACATAAATGTTTGACGGATACGTATACTACCTGAGAATTCAGAGAAAGATGGTTAGTCTGCATACCTGAATTTCATCTCTCAGGAACCTATGATGACTGTCCTTCCTTTCGCTAATTTTCATGCCGGCATGGTATGTTCTGCAGGCTAAGTTCAGTTTCCCAAGTTCAGCAGTAACTTGTTCTGTCATTTTTCTTGAGGGACAATAGATGATGGTTGGACCTTCGAATTCCCAGGCAGAACTGTGGAGAGGCAGGGAAGAGGTAGGGAGACAGAGAAAGCAAACACGCCTGTTACATGTATGTTTTATCGCAGTTTGGGATTCATCTTTCATAATCTTTGCTTTCACTAAGTAAAAGTCTTAAAGAAGTAAGCAGACTGAAAAACACTTCAACTCCCCGAAACTTCAGAACATTCTGGAAAAACAAATGTAGAAATGTATTGTGTGAAAGCAAAACTCTGGCATTCAATATTGGCCCAAATTAAAGTTAAAACCAGAAATCACTTTGTTTTACAACAAAGTTGATTCTAAAACTTACAAGGTATGGATAAAAATAAGTCTAGAAAGGCAGCACAATAGATTAATCTATTCTTATTTAAGAGATAAGAGAATAGTTTTGTTTCATAAAATATTATACAACGTTTAACGATAAAATTTTACTCCAAGGTTTAAGGACGTGTCTGGCAGATGATAAACCTGAAAGTTATCTGTGGAATACATCAAGTAGCACCAAGGATATAGGTGTGTTATGAGTGCTCAGGGCTAAAAATTAATCAGCATTACCAGAATATCAATATAAATATGGGAAGAAGACATTTGCATAAGATATCGTAAGGCAAACAATGCCAAAAACGGGAAAATAAAACATCACAGGAAAAGATGGGGGAAGGCACTTTAATGTGTGTGTATACACACACACACACACACGAAAGAAGAGGGTCACTATAAAAATTATCCATAGATATTAAAAATAATGTGCATTGACAAGAACTAAAAGATCAGGCGTTAGTAATGACGTGAGTGTAGAAATATCCAGTTTAGCAGAAGCCTTTGACAAGAGAACTTTCCCCTTTCCTGGAAAGGACCATGTAATAGCAGATTCAAGGAGGCAGCTAGAGCAGCCAAACCCTATCAATACAATACGTTCACCATCTTCCTCTTCTATTTGGAATAAGTGTTACTTAAATTACTCCCTAGTATCTACAACAAACACTAGCCCTTCCTTAACCTCAGATCTGTCTTCCCATTTAAGTCCTTTCTGGAAGAGGAAAACACTAACAATGCTCTAGGCTCTCACTTGCTTGGATTTGGTTTGCATTGGTATTGGTAGGAGAAAACTATTTTTCATTATTCAGAGTACTTCATATAAGGAAAATATCAACTTTTCACTCAGCAGGCAGGACAGAGAATATGGCATTACAAAGGTTCTTCGCATGCAAAATAAAACATAAAGTATATTTTAAAATACAAATCTTAGAAGTGTAATGGACAGTTTCATCAGTAAAATATAGATGTACATAGGTACTTCCTTATGCTAGAGGATTTAACTAGATCACTTGTATAAAGCATCTAGGACAGTCCTTGGAACATGGACAGACTCTATATAGACTTAAAGAAATCCCTCCAACAGAGGTAGATCATCTAAATAGTAAAGCAGAGAGAACTCATAAGAAATGCTCATGTCATGTTTGTTCCTTTAGTTGTAAATTATTAAAAGAATATCTCTTATTTGAATAACAATATAAAAGAAAAATATTATTAGACAAATTAGATCCTGGCCACATCTCCTCTGCCCTTGCAAAATACAAATGTTTCGAACACCATGGGAGAGTGGACAAATAGAACACAAAGGCCAATGGTCAGAGAAAACTGATGCAAAGCCATGTGTCCTGGTCATGGCGGGACCACTGCTCTCATGAACCCTTGTCTGCACTAGACCAAGTCCCCCCAACCCCTAACCAAGGGGTGGGACTGTAGACAGCTGATAGCTTCTGGGAGAGGGAGAGCTAGTCTCCATTAGGTATGCAACTCCTGACTAGCTGTCCATAAAGCTAGATTCCCTCTACCAAGAAGCATACATACAGCATAAATGAGAGCTAATGGGTGATTCACAAGTGAAAGATGGCGTGGAGTTGGGGAGCAGTGAAGACAAAGGCTGGATCTGGGAGAAGTTGGTAGAGTAATAAGGGGTGGATATGATCAAAGTATGCTATATGAAATTTTAAAAGAATGAATGGAAATTTTGTTTTGTTTTGTTTTTTTGAGACAGGGTTTCTTTGTATAGCCCTGGCTGTCCTGGAACTCACTCTGTAGACCAGGCTGGCCTTGAACTCAGAAATCCGCCTGCCTCTGCCTCCCGAGTGCTGGGATTAAAGGCATGCGCCACCACGCCCGGATCTGGAAATATTTTTATATCTGCTTTCATCTAGGTCACTGAATTGATTATGTAGTATTACACTCATCTGAGCCAAAGCTACAAAAAATTTGAGACATTAAATATAGATATCAAAAAAAGAAATAGAAAAAAATAAATAACTTCTTTAAAAAATATTTTCATCTAGCGTCCTATCTTTACCTTCCCTTTCGGACGAGAAATGGCTTTAGATCCTGAAGTATATTCCCTGTTTTTCGTCTAACTTCTAAGTACAAATTTGGCCGATCAAATCCAGTGCAGGTGATCTGAGGGTCATTCAACTTTAAGGAGCTTATAATGTCTTCCCGGATCGAAGAGCTTGCAGTAGCAGAGAGTGCAATGACTGGAACCTGGGGGGAAATCCAATACAAACGGATGTTTAAAAAGCAGGAAGCGCATTGACTTCTCATTGTCTTCTGACAATTCCACAGTCACGACCATACAGGAACTATGTCCAAGACACACACGATATCATTTTGGTTTATTTGAATATTTATTTCTTTTTGTCATGTCAGGGATGGTACCCAGGACTTTGGGCATGCTTAGTGAGTTACAAGCTACAAGCTACAAGCCTTTGGTAAAGAGAAAAAAAAATGTTTCTTTTTAAAAGAGAAAAGTTATCTCCTACTTAATAAATCAAACACTAAATCCATAAGATTTCGATGCAATTTATCTTGTCCCACTAAATTAAAACTACTTATTAGCCATTTATACTTTAGTGTCCCAACACTGGAAGTAAATGGGACCCAGGCACCCAGGAACTCCTCCTGACCAGTGGTACAGGTCCCATCCACTCTGAGCCGTTACCCTGAGCAGATCTTGAGAGCAAAGTCCACAACCAGTCCCACACACCCAGAGGAAGCTCCACTCCCAGGAGCTCTAACACACACTGGTCCACAGGATCCCAGGATCCCAGGAGCTTGGTCACACCAGGATCTCAGGTTCCTAGAGGCAGCTTGACAACCAGGAGCTCTGACACACCGAAGATCTCAGGATCACAGGATCCCGGAATCACACGATCACAGAGAGAGCTGAACTCTGAGGAGTTCTGACACAACCAGGATCACAGGGAGGACAGGCTCCAGTCAGACATAACTAGGGCAGGTAGCACTAGAGATAATGAGATGGTGGGAGGCAAGGAGAAGAACATGAGCAATAGTTTCTTTTCAATGAACAATAGTAGCCTTGGGTTAAGAGGGTGGTAGCGTTCAGGACCTATGTGGTAGTGTGACCTATTCGTTCTAAGTCTAGATTTTAGTGAAGAGTCCTACTACTATCTCCTGAAATCCTTCCTGTATTTATTGAGAGAATTTCTTTATGTCCTCTTGTGTCCATTTGTCGATCTTCGGGAATTTTTCGAAACACAAAAATTCCTTACAGAATTACCAGAAAACTCTATCAAAAAGGCAGAGGAAATGAACAAAACCATCCTGGATCTAAAGATGGAACTAGAAACAATAAAGAAATCACAAAGGGAGACAAGCCTGGAGTTAGAAAACCTAGGAAAGAGATCAGGAGTCATAGAGGCAAGCATCACCAACAGAATACAAAAGATAGAGGAGAGAATCTCAGGTGCAGAAGATACCATAGAAACATTGACACAACAATCAAAGAAAATGCAAAAAGCAAAAAGCTCCTAACCCAAAACATCCAGGAAATGTAGGATACAATGAGAAGCTGAAACCTAAGGATACTAGGTATAGAAGAGAGTGAAGATTCCCTACTCAAAGGGCCAGCAAATAACTTCAACAAAATTATAGAAGAAAACTTCCCTGACCTAAAGAAAGAGATGCCTGTGAAAGTACAAGAAGCCTCCAGAACTTCAAATAGACTGGACCAGAAAAGAAATGCTTCCTGTGACATAGTAATAGAAACACCAAATGCACTAAACAAAGAAAGAATATTAAAAGCAGTAAGGGGAAAAGGTCAAGTAACATATAAAGGCAGATATATTAGAATTACACCAGACTTTTCACCAGAGACTATGAAAGCTAGAAGATCCTGGGCAGATGTCATATAGACCCTAAGAGAACACAAATGCCAGCCCATGCTATTATACCCAGTAAAACTCTCAATTATCATAGACGGAGAAACCAAGATATTCCATGACAAAACCAAATTTACACAATATCTTTCCACAAATCCAGCTCTAAAAAGGATAATAGATGGAAAACACCAACACAAGGAGGGAAACTACACCCTAGAAAAAGCAAAAAAGTAATCTCTCAACAAACCCAAAAGAAGATAGCCACACAAACATAATTCCACCTCTAACAACAACAACAACAACAAAAAACCAGGAATAACAATCACTGTTCCTTAGTATCTCTTAACATCAATGGACTCAATTCCTCAAAAAAGACAGACTAACAGACTGGATGTGTAAACAGGACCCAGCATTTTGTGCATACAGGAAATGCACCTCAGTGAAAAAGACAGACATTAGCTCAGAGTAAAAGGTTGGAAAACAATTTTCCAAGCAAATGGTTGTTTCCCAAGAAACAAGCTGGAGTAGCCATTCTAATATTGAATAAAATCAACTCTCAACCAAAAGTTATCAAAAAAAGATAAGGAAGGACACTTCATACTGGTCAAAGGAAAAATCTGCCAAGATGAACTCTCAATTCTGAACATGTATGCTCCAAATGCAAGAGCACCCACATTCATAAAAGAACCTTTACTAAAGCTCAAAGCACACATCATACCCGATACAATAATAGTGGGAGATTTCAACACCCCACTCTCAGCAATGGACAAATCATGGAAACAGAAACTAAACAGAGACACAGTGAAACTAACAGATGTTATGAACTAAATAGATCTAACAGATATTTATGGAACATTTCATCCAAAAGCAAAAGAATATACCTTCTTCTCAGCTCCTCATGGTACCTTCTCCAAAACTGACCATATAGCTGGTCACAAAACAGGCTTCAACAGATTCAAGATGATTGAAATAATCCCATGCACCCTATCAGATCACCACGGACTAAGATTGGTCTTAAATACCATCAAAAACAATGGAAAGCATACACACATATGGAAACTGAACAACACTCTACTCAATAACTTGGTCAAGGCAGAAATAAAAAAGAAATTTAAAGGCTTTTTAGAATTTAATGAAAATTAAGATACATACCAAAACTTAAGGAACACAATGAAAGCAGTGGTAGTAGGAAAACTCATAGCTCTAGGTGCCTCCAAAAAGAAACTGAAGAGAGCTTACACTAGCAGCTTGACAGCACACCTGAAAACTCTAGAACTAAAAGAAGCAAATACACCCAAGAGGAGGAGACTGCAGGAAATAATCAAACTCAGGAATGAAATCAACCAACTAGAAGCAAAAAGAACTATACAAAGAATCAACAAAACCAAGAACTGATTCTTTGAAAAAAAATCAGCAAGATAGATAACTAGATGGCAGAGAAAGTATCAAAATTAACAAAATGAGAAATGAAAAGGGAGACATAACAACGAACTATATCTTAAAATAACTGTTCTGTTTGTTGAATATCAACAGTTGAAAATATTAAAATCATGCTCTACAAATATCATGGAAATATTATTGATAAATTTTCTCACTGCTTGAAATTAGCATTTTCTTAATGTTAACTTCAAAGAATTTTTGCTATTTTGAAATTTTTAAAATATACTTACTGATAAAATAATTTATCTCCTAGAAACACTGATAATCTTTTTTAAGTAAACTCATTGTTAGACAATGTACACATATAATGTGTTTTAAATACTCTCTCACTATGTCATGTGGTATCATATAAGGGCTTTTGAATATATTTCTTAGTGATTTATTTTTAATATTTTATGCTCTTTTATTATGCTTAACTCCCTAAACATATTCTGTATGTTTTGAAACAATTTATGTCTTAGTCAGGGTTTCTATTCCTGTACAAACATCATGACCAAGAAGCAAGTTGGGGAGGAAAGGGTTTATTCGGCTTACACTTCCATATTGCTGTTCATCACCAAGGAAGTCAGAATTGGAACTCAAGCAGGTCAGAAAGCAGGAGCTGATGCAGAGGCCGTGGAGGGATGTTCTTTACTGGCTTGCTCCCCTGGATTGCTCAGCTTGCTCTCTTATAGAACCCAAGACTGCCAGCCCAGAGATGGTCCCACCCACAAGGGGCCCTTGATCACTAATTGAACAAATGCCTCACAGCTAGATCTCATGGAGGCATTTCCCCAACTGAAGCTCCTTGCTCTGTGATAACTCCAGCTGTGTCAAACTGACACAAAAACTAGCCAGTACAATTTAGTATTCGACATTAGATATAGGATCCTTAGTTATGGATAATATTAAATATTCATTAATGATATTTTTAGGATATGAAGATAAAAGTTGAACAAACTTTTTATATATTATTTGATTCTCAAAATACTCAATATTATTAATATGTTTGATGTATAAAATGTATTTAAATAATAAACAAATTAAGAAAAAGTATCTTCAGAACTGTAAATCATTAATTCGAAAACTAAGACATAAACATCTTTAAATTCTAGATTACAAGCTTTGCTGCTCTGTTCAGTAACTTGATTAATTCCTCTTTATACAACAATATAAATTAAGAATGCTAAACAAAACTACTAAGAAATACCTGAGAAAGAACATTGTCATTTATAGTATTTTCAGTTTCAGTTGATGGCTGTTTTTTATTTGAATTTCACAAAATATTAATATCAGTGTTTTTGCCTTTTATATTCTACTTTTCAGCTAGCTTTGTTATAGAAATAGATTTTTTTATTCTTTAAAAATGTAACTATTATAGTTACATAACCTCCCAATAAGTTGATCCTCCATAACAACATTGAATGTTACTTCAATTATGATTTATGTACTTAAGGATCATGTTTATTTATTATTTCGTGTGTGTGTGTGTGTGTGTGTGTGTGTGTGTGTGTGTGTCTGTGAAGTCCTTCTCAAAGGCCAGAGCTATCAGACACCCCTGGAGCTGGGGTTATGATTAGGTGTGAGCCACCTAATGTGGGTGATTGGAATTGAACTCTCCTCTCATGTAAGAGCAATATGAACATCTAACCACTGACCCACATCTTTAGTTCGTTTTATCATTGTTTATTACCTTTAAATTTTTACTGCAATATATATCTATGAAAATAAAAGACTTTCATAGTCAAAAAATGAAACAAAAGTGTTCAATATAAAATATTACCTATAAAAATAATATAGACTTGGACAAAGCTTCAAGCATTATTTAATTTTTGTTGGCTTAGAAAAAATAAAGCTGACCTCAAACTGTACTACAGAGCAATCGTTATAAAAACTGCATGGTACTGGTACAGCAACAGACAGGTAGATCAATGGAATAGGGTCGAAGACCCAGAAATGAATCCACACACCTATGCTCACCTGATCTTTGACAAGGGAGCTAAAACTATCCAGTGGAGAAAGGACAGCATTTTCAACAAATGGTGCTGGCACAACTGGCGGTTATCATGTAGAAGATTGGGAATTGACCCATTCTTATCTCCTTGTACGAAGGTCAAGTCTAAGTGGTTGAAAGATCTCCACATAAAACCAGAGACATTGAAACTTATAGAGGAGAAAGTGGGGAAAAGCCTCGAAGATATGGGCACTGGGGAAAAATTCCTGAATAGAACAGCAATGGCTTGTGCTGTAAGAGCGAGAATTGACAAATGGGACCTCATAAAGTTGCAAAGCTTCTGTAAGGNAAAAAAAAACTAAAACTAAAACTAAAAAACAAACAAACAAACAAACAAAAACCCTTAGTTAACATTTTAAAAAGAAATATAACAATTTCCTAGGAATTTACACTTTTAACCTTACATGTTCAGGAAGGCAGGTAGTTCACTGAGCCAGAGTGCCTTCCTCTGTATCTCTGTGTTGAACCCTTGTTTCAATATGATTGCTATCTTTATCACAATTCTGTAAAGAACAGAAGAACATCAGAGTTCCTAAACCTGCTTACATTTTGCCTTCAGGGAGGTACCAAGGCTTGTCATAAACTTGCATGATCAAAATCTCATCCTATACATACAAACAGCTTGTTTCTAACGTTGAACATTAAAAACCTAGCAATCCAATTACATCTTCTCAACTTCTAAATTTTCCCTAAGTTTTACTTCTTTAATAATTCTTCTCAAATCTTCTATCTCATGCTTACTAACAACATTCATTAGTGATCTAAATGTTTATTTAAGTAATAAGTTCTTAGGAAAGACTCAATTTTCTGCATAACTGGTTTTTTTCCAGGGAACTTTCACTAATTTGATTCTTGTTTACACTAGCTTTTTGTTATCCCAGCTCTAGCTTTCAGAGAGAGGCGTTTAACAGTAGGAAACATAAGACTCGCACGAGGTATGCAGCAAATATCCTCCTCCAGTCCAAGCACAGGAACTTTGTCAAACAGCGCCTTCAGGACGCTGGGCATCACCATATATACATATATATGTGTACACACACACACACACACACACACACACACACACATCTAGATGTTGTGACACACACTTAAAATTCCAGTTTGTAATACTGGCACCAGGTAGATGATGTCCTTCTGAACAGACTTTTCAGACCAGAACTTTATTAATAGACTGCCTTTGCATAAGCATAGGGGCTGAACAATATTTTAAGAATCAAAGAAAAAGGACGGTGGACTTATGCCAAATATAAAAGAAATATAGAGGTTCCTGGGACTCCTAGGCCAGTCACTCCATCCCACTTGGCTAGCTCCAGGCCAGTGGAAGATCCTGTTTCTAAAAGACAATGTGGATTGTACCTGAGAAACAGCACCCAAGAAGGACCTGAAGCCTCTATACACACATGGACTCCACACAGCACTCATAAACATATCTACAAAAGCATGCTAAGTGCTTAATGCTATTCGGGGTATTAGAGCTAGCACTTTAAAAGGTTCCATTATAACTAGTGCAGTCACAAAACAGCAGAAGAGATTTCTTTCTGCATGGAAATTTCAATGGTGGAGAATTTCCAATGCTAGCACATTCCCCACTGACTCTAGCAAGGGATCAACCTAATAAAAAGTGAAATGAGAGAGAAAGAGCTACATGGTTGCTAGATCTTTTAGTAAAAATTTTCATTTTTCTTATAAGGTCCTCAGACAAGCAGACTGCTAGCAGGAAAATATTGTAAACTCACTACAATATTCCAAAGACACAGTGAGGAATATTGCTCTTCCAAATAAAAAGTAGAATAAAAAATAACAGCCATGAAAATTAATGTGACTAGAACAGATCCCTCAGAAGTCTGCAGCATTTAATAATGTGAAAATTTTAGTCAAGGTCAATGCTTACAAATATCACATGGGTCAGTACTGAGAAATGGGACCATATGCCCTCATTTGATGGGCTATTTCCAGGTCGTTTTGAGGCTACAGCACATTATAAATAGTAGAACCTGTTTGAGAAGAAAGCTGGTCAAGTGCTGAATTATACTGGTGTCTACATATACCAAGCACTTAGCACCAGGAATTTGTTCTTTAAGTTGGCTAACCTTGATTTCCTTGGTAAGAGACACCAGTTGTTGACAAAGTAAGCAACAAAACCTAATAAATATATAATGCAGATTAATCTTATGACACTGTACACTGAGGTGAATCTTAATTACATGCTCCATGAAACAGCAGTTGAAAGAAAACCTAACTATCCTTTTTCTAAATTGGGTCACGTAACTACTTCACGCTCTGCATGATGCACACTGATTTTAGTTAATCTCGTATTCCAGTTACTTAGTGTCTACCATTCTGATCTTCTTAATGGGTCCTTACGACAAATTAGTGGGAAGAGTCAATATACCTCACAGTCTTCAAAAATCCATCCTCCTGGTTAGATAACAACTTTGACGGCTATGCAGGACTTTCACCTGCCTGTTCCCTCTCTGGGCTCACCTTTGTGATTCCTTCCAAATGGGTTCTTTGTGTTAATTGCTTGATGGCTTCAAGCACTTTTAGGTTTGCTATACTAATTTGGTGCGGTGAATCCAACAGTAATCCCAGTGTAACAGGATTAAAATCGTTAAGATCAAGGTCAATAAAAAAACAAATATCCACCAGATGGCGTTTCTTACCACCCCCTAACAGTCAGTCCTTAAAACACAGGGGCAAAGGATCTTCACTGCTAGAGGAACAACCTGCCGAGACTCTCAACTGGAGGAATACGCAGTTTCATCACTGCAAGAACTGAAAGTGATCTCATTATGTCCAGAGTTAGATATAATAAAAGATTTAATTCCACCTGAAGAGTATTTGAGAACCGCTTAAATTATTTAAAACTCCTTTAACACAATCCTAGAATCAAAGGCCTAAGAGAGGCTTACACAAGCATCCTCTTGATTTCCAATTCCACAGCTCACTCTGTCTCATTAAATCATCCTAAGTCAGTGGGAACCAGCTCTTCAGGAGAGAGAGAGAGAGAGAGAGAGAGAGAGAGAGAGAGAGAGAGAGAGACAGTCAGACAAACACAGACATAGACAGACAGACAGACAGACAGACAGAGAGAAGCTAGAGAGAGAGAGAGAGAGAGAGAGAGAGAGAGTGAGAGTCTAAAACAGGGGCCAGGATGCCAACCTTAATGAAAACAAGAAGGTACAACGGAACAGAAGAGACCTGAGAAGAAGGATATGCTGGGAAAGAAAGAAAGCAAGGGAAATGAGATGTCCTTTGACAACTGGAGAAATGTGATGGCATTAATGCTAACTTAATGGACAGGCCTGAAGACTGAGACAAGGGTGTCTGACCCAAGGCCAGACACATACCTAAGTACCTCAAATACATTAGTTTTATTTTCCTTTGATATTGCATCTGCTAGCTGTAGCGTTACGTTTCTGCTACTGTTTTTGACTTACTTAATCACTGTTCAATTAAAACTTTCAAGAAAACCCAAACAGAAAGAAGTCATTTTAAACATAGCAATTTGCTATTAATATGTAAGATTGATGATTAAGGAAACTAAGTCAGATGATCTCACCAAAAGGATAAAAACTGTCAATGTTCTTCTTGGTTTAACCCATTTAACTGCGAAGCTTGTGCACACTGTCTCTCTATCACCAGGACCTAAATATAAGCCACTTCGTTAATTCAATCAAAATTAATACAGCAGACTACAGAACAACAACAACAACAACAAAAACAGGCTGACAAAAACACACTCAAAAGATTCTCAACAAAGAGGCAAAAGCAGTTAAGTAGATAAAAAGCCTCTTTTCACCCAGTTTGGGAGGGAGGGTTTGGGTCTCTGCTATATAGTGTGGGGTGGGGCACATGTCACTGTACTTCACAGACTCAAGCTCATGTCTTCACACTTGCACGGCAAGCTCTTTATCTGCAATGACCTCTCTGTACCCTGTCAGACCTAAATTTACATCATTCACATTTTAGGAAAAACCTACAAGGACAAAATTTCAAGATCTGAGACCGACCGAGAAACAAAATCCATTAAAGAAAAAAAATATATTCTGGATTTTACCTAACTTATAATATTCTTCTTTATAAAAGACTGTAAAAATAGGAGAAAAAAATGAAATTTATAAAGAAATATTTACAAGTTCAATATCCGACCAAGAACTCACATTTATAAACATTTAATTCTTAGCAACTAACAGAGGGCTCGGTGAGTATCAGGACATGAGTGCATATCCCCAGAACCAACAGAAAAGCCAGGCACAGCATGCACACCTAGGAGCACAGTGTTCCAGAGTAGAAAGAAGCCAGGAGCTTGGTGGCCTGCTAGTCTAGCACAACTGAGGAGCTCCCTGGCTACTGAGATCGTGCTTCAAAAAAAATACCATAGAGAGTAACAGAGGAAGGAAGCAGCGTCAACATCGGGCCTCTGCAGGGGCTGCACTGTAGAGCACACCACACAGGTCTGTGCGGCATAAGCACAACCCTCCCCTCCCCTCCCCTCCCTCCCTTCTTCCTTCTCTCTCCCTCCTTATCCCTCTCCCTCCCTCTCTCTCCCTCCATCCCCCTCCAAACATGCTTAACAGAAAAAATACAACCCAATTAAACTAGGCATTTAACCAAATAAGAAGCTCACAAAAGATGTTCAACACCACTAGTTATTAGAGAAATGCAAATTAAAAACACAAGCTACCACTCCACTCGTATCATAATTGCTAAAATACTACATAATAGTAAGACAAAACAGAGGCAAGAAAGAGAAGAAGCTATTGTTCCTAAGCTGCTGGGGAGGGGACAATACAAAAACGGAGCAGCCAGTCTAGAGAGTAGCACTGGGGTCTTCCTAAAAATGAAACCAGCACTTCCCATAGAACCCAGAACATCATTTATCCCAGAAAACTAAAACTTATGTTCACAAACTATAACCACTGACCTGGACCCTGGGAATACAGACAAATGTTTACAGTATCCTCATTCATAATATCCTAAATCCTACAAACAACCTAAAAGTTTTCTACAAACTGTGATGAGTAGAAATATCGCAGTCCCCAGCCCATTTCACAGTGGCCATTAGTGAGGAACACCAAGTGACTACATTTTTATGGACTATTTAAGAAAAGAGAACTGTATGTGAAAGCCATACTATACTACGCACCCGCCCTTTCCATTTACCACACACCCGCCCCCTCCATCCACTACACTCCCATCTCCAATCACCACGCTCCTGCCCTCTCATCCACTTCACACACACCTTCTCCATCCACAATGGCGTTTTCTGGTTTCAGATTCTTGTGAACAACCAAGTCTGAATATACTAAATGAAAAGTTATACCAAAAACCAAGAAAAAAAAAAAACCCCCAAAACCCAACTTATATTTTCCTTTATCTTTCTCCTAAGGCAGGACAGCCCTGGCTGTCCTAGGACTTACTCTATAAAGCAGGCTGCCTCAAACTCAGAGAGCCACCTGCTTCTGCTTCCCAAGTGCTGGGATTAAAGGTGTACTGAGTAACATGATGAAATTCTGCACTGTACTCTCAAAGATGTCACCCCATTCCCCTCATGGAGGAATGACCCCTTGGTCCAGAGTATCCACACAATCCACGGTCTCCCCCATCAGCTCCTTACTAACCATCTCGGTTAGGAGACTAGGAAGTGCTTGTGGTTGGGTGCCACAAACTCTACTTAATCACGAGCCACATGGTCAAGAATAATGATTGTGGTCATTTTTGCTATAGTATATTGTCACAGATAGTCATTTTTAAAATTCTTCCACTGTGCATAATTTACATTGAGGGGATGTTTCCAGGCATCCAGATTCTTGAAACTGTATCCCCCGTCACTAAGGAATAGTAACTGCCATTTTTATCTGGCATGTTCAAAACTTGTTTTCCAGCTCTTGTCCCAGGGAAGAGCATCCAACCCGTGCCCTGACAGTAGCAATGTGGCCCAACACAAAGTCACATGTGAACTAAACAGAGGCATCTTTGTGATGTCTTTGAATAACACAATTTCGGGGTTCTTAAGGGAGAACCTTGTAGATGACACTGGAGTAGCTCAATGTCACAGCTTGGACACTCCTGTTAAGAGTATTCCTTAGTAAGCTACACACCAACCTCAAAAGGAAGCCATCGTGAGAATTTTAAAAACTAAATATGACCCTCTGCTCACATTTGATACCCTCCCTTTTATAGAGAAGTCTTGAGATGTGTGGACATTACCCAGTCCTGGAAAGGCCTTGATGAAAATGTCACTTCAAGACAGTAAATTCGGGATTGGGGGTTTAGCCTGGTGGTAGAAGCCCTGGGGTCAATCTTCAGCTGAGATAGGTGGGGTTGGGGTATCAGATCTGGCAAGGCTTACCAATGGGAGTGCTGTTTTAAGAGAACCCAGCATCCTGAACGAACTTCTGAAATCATGGCCCCACTCTGAAATGCAGTGAGCCTCATCCACAGCAATGAGCGTGATGCCTACACAGAAGAAAATATACAGGAGAAATAAGGCTCTGAAGGAAAATGCTAGCTAAGTCAATATTGTTTGTTCCTATTAGAACTTATGCCTTACAGAAAGTATAAGCCAAATCAAATTATTGGGCTCAAACACACACACCCATAAGAAGCATAAATAATACCAGATAACATCAAACTTTATAAGTCAGAATAGGAGGTAAGAGGAGAAATGAATAAAAGAGGTTAGCATAGGAAATATTTACGTTGTAATTCAAACAACACACTCGTTCAGCTTTCATTACTATTCCTCAAAGACATAAATTGCTTACTATTACTGTGTCCCAAAATTATCACTTATAAACCATCTGCAACAATATCCTTTCAAAAGAACTGTTCCATTTCTTTTTGGCAATAATGTTAATCTTATCTCATAGATTAGCTATCAACGGAGACAAATAGTCAGCACATTTTACAAGATTAAGTACGTCGTTATCTGCAATCGGGCACATATCATATTACAGGAAGTTCCTCTGAAATGCCAATAACTGAAGACGAGATGACATCCACATTGGCTAACATAAAACGTCTTGGGGAGAACTAATTCCCACGGTGTGCAAAGTAAGTAGTGAAAAGGAACATAACCCTCCACTCTGCCCCACACCACACACTAAAACAAGATCAATGGTGTCTTAAAGCATCTTAAAGGGTTTCATTATATAATGATCAAAACATTTCAAAGAACTGACTAGTAATGCCTTTACCCTTATCAAATTAGTACTTTTAAGAGGAAAATAACCTTTGTTATTTGCTAATATATTCTATCAGTGAGATGATTTAAAACATGTGCTTTAGAATTAGACTGGCTGTACACAAAGCCTTTGTACTACAAATCTTTTCAGTTCTCAATTTCCTCAAAACTACATAGTGGACCTGCTGAGAAGGCTCAGTGGGTGAAAGCCTGAGAACTTGAGTTCAACCCTCAGAAACCACAGAGAGAACGGACTCCCACTGTGTTCTCTTACACAGGTGTTCTCTGACCTCTACAAACACACTGTGCTATTATATACACACACACAGACACACACACAATGACCACCACCACCCATCCATCATCACCATCACCACCAGCAGCACAAATAACGTCGTAAGTAAAAAACACAGTAGGTAGTAACCGCACTTAATTCTTCTTACTACTCTTAAGTTTAAATTAGAACATTCACATAAAATACTCAGGTAAGGCCATGCCCAAAAAGAGCTTAATAAAAATATACTTCGCCGGGTGTGGTGGTGCACGCCTTTAATCCCAGCACTCGGGAGGCAGAGGCAGGCGGATTTCTGAGTTCGAGGCCAGCCTGATCTACGAAGTGAGTTCCAGGACAGCCAGGGCTACACAGAGAAACCCTGTCTCAAAAAACAAACTATATAGATAGATATAGATATAGATATAGATATAGATATAGATATAGATATAGATATAGATATAGATATAGATATAGATGATATAGATATAGATATAGATATAGATATAGATATAGATACACACATACATATATACTTCAGTTGTTATTACTACATGATCATTATGATATAAAACCATTTTAAGAGCCAATGTGGAAGCACATGCATGTAATTCAGGATCAGGAATTCAAGGCTATCTTCAGCCACAAAGAAAGTTCAAGACTGGCCTGAGCTGCAGGAGGCCCTATCTAAATAAGAAAATTAAATTAACCCTTTTCTGGGTAAACAAAATACACTTGACCTCAAGGATCTTACAATTCAGAAGAGGAAACAAAAGAAAGAGCAACTCATGGAGATTATGAGCTATGCTGATGTCCTCAGACTATGAGAAGGAAGGAAGCAAAGAGGCAAATGCTGACTTTATACCACTGAGTGATTGGGGAAATTCCAGTGTTATTCATACACTTATTCTGAATGTAGAAATTAACATGGTTAGATTTTAAGTTAAAAGAGAAGCCTTTAGTTGTAGATCTGACAAGCAGTTAATAGAGTTTAACTTTCACCTGCATAGTTAGTTCAGATAAACTTCAGCAAAATTCACTGTGAATGCAAAAGTTCAAGTGTCTTCCAAGGTCCTGTAAATATTTCATTTAGGCATCTGTCACTCAAGTCTCATTCCCAAAGTTAAAAGACAATCACGAGCGCACCTGGGAAGGCACCCCATATAAAGTACGCTTGCTATTTCTGTTATAGATCCAGACTCCTTAAAACAAAATGTAACATTTACCTAAAAATGACAAATCTGATTAGTTAAATGTCAGACTACTGTACAAATAACATCCCGAGTATATTCATTTTTGTAGGCTTTTTACAGTTTCCTGCAAACAAAAGCCAGTGGGAAATATTTTAAAAAATAATTTTCATTTTCCTTATCCCTTTTTCTAAATCACCCAGGGAAATATTTTTATCTATTAAAAGCAAAGAATTCTGCTCTAGTGATGAAAAACTTACACAAGTTTATCTGGTTTGGTTTGCTCACTTGTGTGTGTGTTTTTAAAACAGAAAGGAGGTCAGACTATCTGATCCTCCTGTACCATTCTCCTAAACTGATTCAAAGGGAGGGAGGGAAGGAGGGAGGGAGGGAGGGGGGAGGGAAGGAGGGAGGGGATGAAAACCACAATAAACAAAACATACAATGTCTAAGGCAAGCAAGAGGGAGTGGGTAAAACCACTTCCCTTTGGCATAACAGCAAATGCCTGGATCCCACATGGTTGACTGAGAGGACTATCACCCTTCTCCTTCAAGTTACCCTCTAACCACAAACACCAACACACGGAGTAAAAACAAAAATAAATTAAACTGAATGAGGTTTGAAGCCAGGCCTGGAGCATGCTAGGCAAACAAAATCATTGAACAGTGTCCTCAGCTTGGCAGTACTGACCATTTACCTCATAAAAAGTTATAACTACTTGTCAAAGGCTCTTAATGTTTATTTACTTACAGGAGTTATTAATTTAACATCATTATAAGTTAAAACAAATCAACACTAAAAGTGGAATAAAATATACTCAGAATACAGAGTTACTGATAACCAGGTTTTTAGATCCAACCATAAAATTGATCTATAAGGTAGATCTGTAAGGCTATACATCTATAAGGTAAATCTATAAGGTTAAACCCATAGAGAGAGGCTTGAAGGAACGCCTTCCAGCCATTACAGACTGGACATCAAACTTGTTTTCCATTACAGGCAAAAACATGCCAATGAGAGCTAACAGAGAACATAGGCACACTTCGATAACATATTTCCTTAAATATTAATTTATGCCCTCATTCTTTGTTGCTTCCAACACATACTGAAATATAAAAGTCTGCTCTCTTTTTATTTTCTTTCTTTCTTTCTTTCTTTCTTTCTTTCTTTCTTTCTTTCTTTCTTTCTTTCTTTCTTTATTATTGGATATTTTCTTTATTGACACTTCAAATATCCCCTTTCCTGGTTACCCCCACTCCAATCCCCTATCCCATCCCTCTTCCCCTTTGCCTCCACGAGGGTGTTCCCCCACCCACCCACTCCTGTCTCCCCAGCCTCAAATTCCCCTACACTGGGGCATCAAGCCTTCACAGGACCAAGGGCCTCTCCTCCCATGGATGCCTAACAAGACAAACACTCTTAAGTGATAGGGTATATGTCTTTGTTACCATGACCAAAACAACTTGTGAAGGAAGGGTTTGGTTTATTTGGCTTAAACTTCCACATCACCCTCATGGTTGATGGACAACAATGTGAGAACTCAAGCAGGAAAAGAGCCTGAAATGAAATGTTCAGTGAAGCCTTTGTGTCTAGCTTTGAGTGAAATGTTTCAGCGAAGCCTCTGCTGTGTTTGGGTTAATGAGTAGAGGCTGAGAAATTGTTTTGAGATTATTTGAAGAAATGTTGTCTCCCTGCAAAGTCTACACTCTACTACATGAGGGCTTGCAATTGCATCAACCATCAACCTTGGTCCTAAGACACTCCTGGCAAACCTGGAGTTCTTACCTTTGATTATGCCTAGCCATGGTCAAAAGGGACTGAGATCTGTGTGGGTTGTCTGCTCTCTCGAGCAGCAAACACAAGATAACAACTGTGGTGGTTGAAACCTTTCCCAGCCCAATTAACCTTGAATAATGTTTGAGTAAAGTAACTGGAGTGAGCCTTCCCAAGAAGGCTGAATCCCTCTGCTCCTTCCGAAAAAGATGGCTTAGCATCTTGGTGAGCTCCTCTCTGTGGCACCAACAAGCAACACCAATCAATGCAAGCTGATGCCGAGCCCACGGAGGGATGCTGCTTACCGGCTTGCTCCTCATGGCTTGTCCAGCCTGTTTTTTAATAGCACCCAAGACCACCAGGCCAGAGATAGTACCATCCACAATGGGATTGGCCCTCTACCATCAATCCCTAACTGAGAAAATGTTCTACAGGATTGCCTTCATCTTGACCTTAAGGAAACATTTTCTTAACTGAGTTCCCTCCTCTCTGATGACCCTAGCTTAAATCAAGTTGACACTCAACTAGCTAGTCCAGTACAATACTGAAAACTTAACCTATATGAAATTACTTAATACCTAATTCTTTTAAAAAAAAATCCCACAAATTGGGAAAACAATTTTATCTGATAAGTTGGATAAAATTCAAATGAAAGTTTTGAATATGGATGGGGTTTGTTTCCTTTGAAGCTCTTAGCTAAACCTGACCATACTTCCATCACCAAAAAAACAAAAACAAAAAACAAATGTTTCAGCATAAACAATATCACAACATTTAACCTATATTATATTTATATTTCTAAGAAATACATCATTTAACAGAATTGTTCTAAAGTTTGAAGGGTGATGCTGATGAACAAGAATGAGGAACCACACACTGACTTCATTTAGACTCAGAATACGAAACAAAACAAATTCCAGACTCTAGGATTCAGCGTTCATTCAGCAATGCACAGAATAGACAACTGTGTGCCACATCCTGCATTAAGGAGTCGGAGGCCAGTAAGAACAGAGAAGCCTCAAAAGGGTTGAGTGTGACAGGGATGCAAACATGCTTATATACAAATATAACATCCACCCAGGAGTACCATCTCTATGGAATGAGGAATAATACAGCATTATAAAATGGGACAAACAACAAATTGATCAGAGATTTCCTAGAGAAGCAAATGTTTGAATTAAGCCTTTGACAAAAATGGAATCTGGTCTCCAACCATCCATGAGTTACTTTGTATTCACCAAAGTCTACTTCATTACTTACCAATACTAGAGTCAAGTTGCTGGAGTAGGTCTAAGTTACCAGAACAGAATTCTGGAGTTATGTAGACAATCCTATATTTGCCTCTGTAATGACAAAAACAGAAACAGAAATTGAAACACTCTGATAGGAAAAAAGGCAGCCAATGACTGACAACAAGATCAAAATATTCCATAGATTTAAAATGTTTTTATATTTAAACACATTATATACATCAAACATATTAATAATATTGAGTATGTTGATAATCAAATACTTAAAATTTTTCTGTTCAACTTTTATATGCATATCCTTTCCTATCCTAAAAATATCATTAATGAATATTTAATACTATCTATAACTGATAATCCTATACCTAATATTGAATACTAATATACTATATTAATACTAACATACAGAATATTCTTTGGGAGTTAAGCATAGTAAAAGAGCATAAAATATTAAAAATTAATCACTAAGAAATATATTCAAAAGCCCTTATATGATAACACGTGACATAGTGAGAGTATTTAAAACACATTATATATCTGTATACATTGTCTAACAATAAGTTTACTTTAAAAAGATTATCAGTGTTTCTAGGAGAGAAATTATTTTATCAGTAAGTATATTTTAAATTTTTCAAAATAGCAAAAACTCTTTGAAGTTAACATTAAGAAAATGCTAATTTCAAGCAGTGAGAAAAATTATCAATATTTCCATGATGCTTGTAGAATGTGATTTTAATATTTAATATTTTAATATTTTATTGATATTCAACAAACAGAACAGTTATTTTAAGATATATTTTGTTGTTATGTTTCCCTTTTCATTTCTGATTTTATTAATTTGGATACTGTCTCTGGTTACTCTGGTTTATCTCTTGTTGATTTTTTTTCAAAGAACCAGCTCCTGGTTTTGTTGATTCTTTGTATAGTACTTTTTGTTTCTATTTGGTTTGATTCTTTCCTGCCCTCTACTCCTCTTGGGTGCATTTGCTTCTTTTTGTTCTAGACCTTTCAGCTGTGCTGTCAAGCTGCTAGTGTAAGCTCTCTAGTTTCTTTTTGGAGGCACTTAGAGCTATGAGTTTTCTTCTTACCATTGCTTTCATTGTGTCCCATAAGTTTTGGTATAATGTGTCTTCATTTTCATTAAATTCTAAAAAGCCTTTAATTTACTTCTTTATTTCTTCCTTGACCTTCTTCTTTTATCTGTTGAGGCCTGTTTTATGACCAGCTTTATGGTCAGTTTTGGAGAAGGTACCGTGAGGTGTTGAGAAGAGGAGATGTTCCATAAATATCTGTTATATCTATTTGGTTCATAACTTCCTTTAGTTTCACTGTGTCTCTGTTTAGTTTCTGTTTCCATGATCTATCCATGGCTCAGAGAGGGGTTGGAAGTCGCACGCCATTATCATATCGGGCTTGATGTGTGCTTTGAGCTTTAGTAAAGGTTCTTTTATGAATGTGGGTACTCTTGCATTTGGAGCATACATGTTCAGAATTGAGAGTTCATCTTGGCAGATTTTTCCTTTGACCAGTTTGAAGCGTCCTTCCTTATCATTTTTTTGATAACTTTTGGTTGAGAGTTGATTTTATTCAATATTAGAATTACTACTCCAGCTTGTTTCTTGGGAAACAACCATTTGCTTAAAAAATTGTTTTCCAACCTTTTACTCTGAGCTAATGTCTGTCTTTTTCACTGAGGTGCATTTCCTGTATGCACAAAATGCTGGGTCCTGTTTACACATCCAGTCTGTTAGTCTGTCTTTTTTGAGGAATTGAGTCCATTGATGTTAAGAGATACTAAGGAACAGTGATTGTTATTCCTGGTTTTTTGTTGTTGTTGTTGTTGTTAGAGGTGGAATTATGTTTGTGTGGCTATCTTCTTTTGGGTTTGTTGAAAGATTACTTTCTTGCTTTTTCTAGGGTGCAGTTTCCTTCCTTGGGTTGGTGTTTTCCATTTATTATCCTTTTTAGAGCTGGATTTGTGGAAAGATATTGTGTAAATTTGGTTTTGTCATGGAATATCTTGGTTTCTCCATCTATGGTAATTGAGAGTTTTACTGGGTATAATAGCATGGGCTGGCATTTGTGTTCTCTTAGGGTCTGTATGACATCTGCCCAGGATCTTCTAGCTTTCATAGTCTCTGGTGAAAAGTCTGGTGTAATTCTAATATATCTGCCTTTATATGTTACTTGACCTTTTCCCCTTACTGCTTTTAATATTCTTTCTTTGTTTAGTGCATTTGGTGTTTCTATTACTATGTCACAGGAAGAATTTCTTTTCTGGTCCAGTCTATTTGGAGTTCTGGAGGCTTCTTGTACTTTCACAGGCATCTCTTTCTTTAGGTTAGGGAAGTTTTCTTCTATAATTTTGTTGGAGTTATTTGCTGGCCCTTTGAGTAGGGAATCTTCACTCTCTTCTATACCTAGTATTCTTAGGTTTTGTCTTCTCATTGTATTCTACATTTCCTGGATGTTTTGGGTTAGGAGCTTTTTGCTTTTTGCATTTTCTTTGACTGTTGTGTCAATATTTTCTATGGTATCTTCTGCACCTGAGATTCTCTCCTCTATCTCTTGTATTCTGTTGGTGATGCTTGCATCTATGGCTCCTGATCTCTTTCCTAGGTTTTCTAACTCCAGAGTTGTCTCCCTTTGTGATTTCTTTATTGTTTCTAGTTCCATTTTTAGATCCTGGATGGTTTTGTTCATTTCCTTTGCCTGTTTGGTAGAGTTTTCTGGTAATTCTGTAAGGAATTTTTGTGTTTCCTCTTTAAGGGCTTCTAGCTGTTTACCTGTGTTCTCCTGTATTTCTTTAAGAGAGTTATTTATGTCCTTCCTAAAGTCCTCTATCATCATCCTGAGAAGTGATTTTAGATCTGAATCTTGCTTATCCAGTGTGATGGTGTATCCAGGACTTGCGATGGTGGGAGAATTGGGTTCCGATGATAACAAGTAACTTTTCTTTCTATTGCTCATGTTCTTCTCCTTGCCTCCCACCATCTCATTATCTCTAGTGCTACCTGCCCTCGATATGTCTGACTAGAGCCTGTCTTCCCTGTGATCCTGGTTGTGTCAGAACTCCTCAGAGTTCAGCTGTCTCTTTTATTCTTTTTTGGTGGTAATTTCTATATTGTAGGTAGAAATCTTGTATTGATATGTACTTTGCAGACACTTGGCTAGTTTATAGCCTTTCTTCCTTTTTCAATAATTCTTTTGAGGAGGAGTAGGTTTTCAGTTTGATAAAGTCTAGTCACTAGTTTGTTCCTATAGATTTTGCTTTGGGGATTTAAGAAGTCTTCCTAACTGAAGGTTATAAAGATGGCATACTTTCCCTTAAACATTTCACAATTTTATGCTTGGCTGCATAATTCACTTTTAGCAAAAAAAAATGTTTATGTTGTGTGGTGTGTTAGTTTGGGGTTTTTTTGTTTGTTTGTTTTGTTTTTCTCATAGGGCCGTTGTTTTCATATAAGCCATTGTCCCGGCTCTGTCTCTTCTCCACTGGATCGCCTTTGAGCCTTCCTCGGATGATGAACTTTGTAGGCATGTGCAGATTCCTTGCTGAGATCTGCTTCTGTGGATCTGTCTGCCTGTGTTGGCTACTGTAGCTACAGTAAACGCCTGGACGTCTCGATTACAAGACCCCAGTTATGTTCTTTGTTTTCAGGATTGTGTTAGTTTTCCTGGCTACTCTTTGGTGCCATGAAGGTTCCAGTGTCCACTTCTTAACTGAGATGTCCTAAGTCTGCTCTGTAAGGAAAGAGCTAATTTTCAAGAAACTGGGATACACTGGAGTTGACTGGCTCATCTCAGATCAGTTTCCTAGTTGGAAGGAGAACTGAGTCCAAACCTGGGTAGAGTGATGTCAGCCTTTATTATTTTTATTGTTTATTTTTTCCCCATTTTTATTAGATCTTTTATTCATTTACATTTCAAATGTTATCCCAAAAGTCCCCCATACCCTCCCCCATCCCCCGCCCTGCTCCCCTACCCACCCACTCCTACTACTATTTTTGTTTCTTACAGTAATTAGAAAACTGTATTAATTTCCTGGAGATTAGGTAAAATTTATTACATGTCTAATAAATTACTGGTAAAAATACAATGTTTAGCATGTAATAGACACTAAAATATTAGTGGAGAGGATAAATAAAAAACTTAAAGAACTTTTTATATAAAAATTTTTAATTTAATTTGATCTGCTTTTATATGGTAGAGACATACCATAAGTAATTTCTAGCCTTGTTTTATAAAAATTATCATAATAGCAAATTAACCATGTAATATAAATTATAATACATATAAATAATACATATATGTGACATATATAACATATAATACTAAATATAATACAATAAGATAATATAAGACAAATTAATAATACAAATACAATAATAATTACAAAATACAATAATAATTTAAACAAAAAGTGAATTTTTCCCCCTTCACTTTCTCCCTCCTGCTCTTGTCCCGCTCACTCCAGGGCCTTACTTGTTCTGGCCCATAGGGTTTTTTTTTTTTTAATTTGTTTCTCATTATAGATGGTTGTGAGCCACCATGTGGTTGCTGGGATTTGAACTCATGACCTCCAGAAGAGCAGTCAGTATGCTCTTAACCACTGAGCCATCTCACCAGCCCCCCAAAAGTGAATTTTTGGCTTCTGCTGAGAAAAACTGGGCATTTGGTAATACATATGTCCATACATATATCCATGTAATGACAACTAATGGGAAAAATTGTTCTCATCAATCTGAAAGAGAACAAGGAAGCATGTTTGGCAAAGTTTGGAAGGAAGAAAGAAAAGGGAGAAATGGAACTATGTTATAATTTCAGAAATAAAGCTTTTTAAAGTATGTTTTCAAATATGGGCAATTTACTCATACAATAAATAAACATATATACAAAATTCTCTTACTCTATATACATCTTACAATATCATGTGACATTATATAAATTACTCACAATTTAATATCTCCTAGAATATTTTTTGATTGTGCAGATCCAAGTAAACAGGCTGGAACATTGGACAGTCTATAAGAGACAAATGCTCTGATGAATAGACACAGTAACAATATTAACTTCATCCTCAAACATCTATATTCCTCATCTTTCTAACGTTCTTTCTTTTTGTATCTGTAGAACTTGTTGATGAGGAGGCAAGTCTTTAATGTGGATCTTTCAAGAAGGCATAGAAAAGTGAACTTAGGGTTAGAAGAGGGGTGGCTAGAATCAAAAACATGTAGGGGATTTTCAAAGAACTAATAAAAACATATCTCAAAAAGTAAACTTTTATATATACCTCATAGCAAGCTTGGGAGCCCAGAGAGCAGAACAAAAAAAGAATTTTGTGACAGCTAACTAACATAAAGCAATCAGTCCTTTTAAAACCTGATCAGAGAAAACAGGTAGCCTTAAATTAGAGACCTCAAGAATGAATGTAACCTCTTCCACTAACTCTTCATTTGCTACTAATGAATGCAGCCAGGGGTGCTAGTGCATGCTCTGTAAGCCCAAGACATGAAGGGCAAGGCAAGAGGCCAGAGCCACACCACCCTGGACTATATCAAGACCCTATCTAAAAAAATAAAAATAAAGAAGATCAAGTCACTTCCCCAAACATAATCCTGTGACCTAGATTCACCTTTATCATCTGATATTTCATTGATAGAACAGAGAGGGACAACTGGGCAAAGGGACACTGGACTGAGAGAGAAGAGCCTAGCTAGGCCTGTGTTAGTAAGAGCCTGCCTTGCAATATGCTTTCCACTTGCTTATCAAAGGCAGCGATGCAACAGTGAAAGCATTACTTACTCAAGCTGGAGGACTTGGTCTTCCATTAAGGAAATGAGAGGGGAAATGACAATTCCAATCTTGCCTGTATAAACTGGCGGGTACTGGAAGCATAGACTCTTCCCATATCCTTGAATAAAAAAAATTACACAAAAAATAAAAAGAAACTCTTGATGCTTTACTTTCTTCTTACAATGTGCTTATATAGCAGAATAAGTGGACTTACATGGTAATTCGTACATAAGTTTGAAAGCTTCCCCCCGCCCCCCCGTCACTCCTTCCTATATTTTACAACTTTCTGAAAGATTAAGCACTTTAAACCCTTTATGACTTTTAGATGATTAAATTATTTACTTTAAGTATAACTTACCAGTTGCCATGACAACAACATTATCTCTTCTTTCTTCTAATACAGAACGGATGACTTTCCACTGAACCCTTGAAGGTACAAAGTAAGATGTTTTATCAATAGCATCCAATGCACAAGTTCCAATCTATTTAACTTCTCCTCTCCAATAAACTCTTTCAGATTTTTTGGAGCTTCCTATATAAATATATTTAAATCCTAAAAATATGAGAGAAAAAACTTGATCATTTGATTAACTTCTCATTCAGACTGACTG
This sequence comes from Mus minutoides, assembly GCA_902729485.2. Classification (NCBI taxonomy): domain Eukaryota; kingdom Metazoa; phylum Chordata; class Mammalia; order Rodentia; family Muridae; genus Mus; species Mus minutoides. The sequence continues at coordinate 331,289 of LR749827.1, read as the reverse complement.
AATAACCATGAGTTGCCATATAATATATATATATATATATATATATTTAATTTAATTACATATATCTAAAGTATAAAACAAATACCCAGCTTTGTACTATAGACCGAAAAGTCAGTATTTTAGAATAAATAAGAGGACTGCTGTAGGTTTGAAATGAGATCTGTGTAATGTGATGGTCTAAGGTGAAATCAACTGGAGATGAGATCTTCTGCTTATGCAGATGACAATCTATCTTTATTTGAGTTCTGTCTATATCAGCATGCTGAGTTAACAGAACTTCCTTGTCTATACATCTATGTGTGCTCTTCTGTACATAGATTATAATTTATTAAAAGAAGGAAAAAATGCTTCAGTGAATTCTTTTTAAAGTTATAAAAAAATAAAAATAAAAGCCCTGTCTAGATTATTAGTTACTTATTGGTCTTATTCAAATGCACTTGTTCCTAATCTCATTTGTGTTCATCTCATTGTTTCCAGTTATTTGTGTGCCCTTGTGATGGTTGCAATGAAAATGGTCCCCAAAGTCTCACAGGGAGTGGCAGTAGCCAAACAGATTAGGAGGTGTGGCCTTGTTGGACTAGGTGTGGCCTTGTTGGAGGAAGTATGTCACTGGACATGGGCTTTGAGGTGTCAGAAGCTCAAGCTACAACCAGTGTCTCACTCTCTTCCTCCTGCCTGCCAGTTGAGATGTAGAACTCTCAGCTCCTTCTCCAGCACCATGTCTAACTGCACACTGCCATGCCTTCCTCCATGATGATAACGGACTAAACCTCTGAACTGGTAAGCCAGCCCTGATCAAATGTTTTCCTTCATAGGAGTTGCTGTAGTCCCTTCACGGCAATGGGACATGGACTAAGACAGCCCTTTAGATGTAAATATATTTTGAAATGTTAAAACAATAAGCCATCAGCTTCTCAAACTGTTCTTTCAGAGACTCACACAGTGTGCCTTGTGACACCTGCAGGAAGCAGTCAGCGATGTTCCTTTCCTCTGACTTCATACTCAATAAAAGATAACTCAGCAGTGAGAGAAATTCTTTTTTTTTATTATTATGTGGTTTTTACATAGAACCACCCAGTTAAAGAAATATGAACTGTTTCGTTTCCTATTAAAAGGACAAAGAAACTTGTGTAATTAATACTTCAAATAATTTTGCAGTTGCATATGATCTGTATCTGACATATATGCCTACAATAAAATTAGACTGTTACTGTTCGGATATGGGGATAGGTTATTTACTCTTTCTCTTTGTGAAAAAAATTATGTACATAATATAGTTAATTGAGATCGCACTCACGGTTTAAAACTGCTGTGTCCAAAATAGGTCTTGAGGCAATTAATTTGCTTTGCGTTGGGCTCCGGCAATAAATGGTCTTAAAAATAATGAAATTGACATTTATGTTCAAAAGCAAATACGCTATGTAAGAGGAGGAAAATGTTCATTCCATTGCACTGATAAAGAATAGAGTGATGGGTGACATCCACTGTTTTCACCCTAGTCACACTTGACTCTACAAGCTATCTATCATGACACCAGGCAAATCCTCTGATCACTACTAACATACTAGACCTGTCCTTGTGCTTTTTCACTTTAACAATAGTGGTAAAAGGCCCAACATTCTAGAATTGGGAAACTTGCAGGATCTAAAATCCAGAATGAAGCGAACCAAGCGAACTAAGCAAATAATAGAAATGCCAATAAAAATTTCATATCAGAAGTAATTTTCAATTAATGATAAACCTGAATTATATTAGTATCCCAAATTAAGTGTACAGAAAAAAATAAAATTTTCATTTAGCTGTTTAAAACTAAATCTAGTCATGTAAATTAAGTTACCTTGATCTAATTTAGCTACCTATCCTATTTAGTTAGGTTGATATAGCTTCTTAAATCTTTAGCCAAAAATTTTAATGGTACCACATGGTGGGCTATGTTAGCTCTCCCAAAGTCCCACCACTGTCTGTGCATAGATGCAGATTTACAAGCAGCCAAAGAAGGATAAAACACAGATTCTAGACAAGCTATCATTAAACATGAAAAATAATTATTATGGCACATCTAAACATACAGATGGCTACACTTAATAAAAGGAAACAGAGGAGAATAACACATCAATACACTTATAGATACCTTCCACCTACAAAATGATTTTGAAATGTCCACATTTTCCCACCACAATATATTGTAAGTATAGTGAGAGTACTACAAAATTGACAAAATGACCATGATTGTTTACACTTAGATGACAGTTCTCCCATTTGCACACTCATTTGCTATTCTATACATTTAATTTAACATAAGGAAGTTCTCTGGTATAGTGCTTGTTTGAACCGTAAGCTCCTGGGGAGCAGACTGCATATATTTGTATCATCTACAGTGGCATTCAATATAAGCATTAGTAAACTATTTCACCACTGTCATTGGGACCCAAACCAAATCTTTCACTTGAGGATTAAAGGTTTCATCAACCATAGTTCCTGAGAGACAGGAGCACTAAGGAATTAAGTGGTTGGTTTATAGACCAGATAAGTAACTACATGCCTCCAACTTGTTAAACTTCCAAACATGGGAAAACTCGCACGAAATCCGTAAAAGGTGAGTTTGTTTCCACCCTGATTCTTACCCTCTTCTTCCTGCTCCTCTTTGATGGCTTCATTTTCGTCTCCATCTTCTTCCTCAGGAGGAAGACACCCATCGCTTCCCATTTTCAACCATTTAGAGTGAGTGGGATCCACCACGTCACTATTTAGGTTTTCTAAAGACTGGAAGTTTAAAAGAAATTTGAGGCAGAACACTGACAATATAGTATCTTTTTACTGAGTACAAAAAGAGGGTTATTAACAAAGCCTACAATTTGGTTGAAAACCGGCAGATGTGCAAACAACAGCACAAAAGAACATGTGTGCTCCTCTATAAATACGTGCTGAGGATGCTCCAAGGCACAAGGCCAGGATGGAGCATGGCCAGCATAAACAAGGTTCAGTAATAGCACATAATGAACGGCCTCTGGGAAACGTATCGTAAATTTAAAATTTGCATAATTAAACCAGCTTTTCTTATCAGACTTCAATGTTTTAGAATTCTAACTGGTAAAATGAAATATTAATGCTATTTTTCTCAAAGGTTTCTCTATGTTACATGTCAATTGCATTTTTCTTGAGTAAAGATCATGCTTAAATTATGAACAAGCAATAAATGTATTTTGGAATTGTGAAAAGGGATTCAAATAATTTTAGGAAAGAAATATTACTGATGTGAAATAAAGGTGTTTTTTGATATGTATTTTCTCCACTATTTCAAAAATATTAGTATATTTCAAAGCTCTGTATCTATAAAACTTTTTACTAAGGAGTTACATAGACTATTCATTTAACAAGTTCTCTTCACTTTTTATGAGGCATTCTATTTTTTAGTTTGGTTTTAAGAATGTCCTTTAAAGTATAATATTTCAATCCTATAAAAGAAAAATGAGGGGGAAAAAGAGGTGATGCTATTTCTTTAACTCTACCAACATATTCAGAAAACAGAGATATCCAGTATATATTATATGGTATAGATGTCTGCATATCCTATACTTGGTACCACTTGAACTGAATGCACCAGAAAAATGGATATGTAGTGAATAGATTGTGATTTAGCTCATATTTCTTAAATAGGAGACAGGCTCCCTGGTAAACTGTGATGTTAGCAATGGACACCAATGGAGAAGGGAGGACTCAGGTATACAATTTAATTAGTAATCCACATCCTTATTTATCCTTATTTATCTAAAACTCAAAACTAAAGAACTAGAAAGTTACTCTCATTTCATAAAAAGAAAAATCACACTAACCTACAGATGATAGCTTAAAAGGTAAGACACAAAAGCATACTTCTATTTCTTTTCATTTTTCATTTGATTTAACTAAACCACACTTTTCCTTACTCCCCCAGTCTGGATTTTCCAGTCTACACATGGCTTACGACACTTGGTAAGTTGGAGGATGAGTGACAGGATAGAAATGCACAGATCCATACTTCAGCTTTGATAACAGAGTAAACAGCCATTATAAAATTACATATAATCAGCATTAAAAAAAAAACCCACAGTAAGAAAATCCAGACCCTGTAAATGTAAATTAAAATGTAAATATAAGCTGGGCGTGGTGGTGCACGCCTTTAATCCCAGCACTTAGGAGGCAGAGGCAGGTGAATTTCTGAGTTCGAGGCCAGCCTGGTCTACAGAGTGAGTTCCAGAATAGCCAGGGCTACACAGAGAAACCCTGTCTCGAAAAACCAAAAAAAAAAAAAAAAAAAGTAAATGTAAATCGAATTAGTAAAAATAGAACGTCTAAAACACAGCAAATACATGAAGAAGAAGAAGAAATCAATTTCCTGCTCAAGTGCTTAGTCACTGCCCAGATTCCAGAGAGAATCTGGAGGACACAGAACTCCTGAGAGAACTTCCGACATTACACCTAAGACAAGAAAATATAAATTGAAAAATTAAAGTCTAACATTAAATAATGGGTATGAATATCATTGTGGTGGTATCTGATTTGGAAGTAGATAATATTTTAATTATTAAAGTGTTCTTTTAAAAACTTGAAGTCACTTTCTCTTGTGTTCAAACATACCTTCAGCATCTCCATTTCCAAATCTTCATCACTTTCAATTATATAGGAGGAGTCATTTTCATCATCATAGGGCGATAAATGCTTTAAAGAAAAGGATTTTAAAGATTAATGTCCTGCTGGGCGGTGGTGGTGCATGCCTTTAATCCCAGCACTTGGGAAGCAGAGGCAGGTGGATTTCTGAGTTCGAGGCCAGCCTGGTCTACAAAGTGAATTCCAGGACAGCCAGGGCTATACAGAGAAACTCTGTGTACTAGCTAGGTTTGTATCAACTTGACACAGCTGGAGTTATCACAAAGAAAGGAGCTTCAGTTGAGGAAATGCCTCCACGAGATCTAGCTGTGAGACATTTTCTCAATTAATGATCAAGGGCCCCTTGTGGGTGGGACCATCTCTGAACTGGCAGTCTTGGGTTCTATAAGAGAGCAGGCTGAGGAAGCCAGGGGAAGCAAGCAAGCCAGAAAAGAACATCCCTCCATGGTCTCTGCATCAGGTCCTGCTTCCTGACCTGCTTGAGTTCCAGTCCTGATTTCCTTGGTGATGAACAGCAGTATGGAAGTGTAAGCCAAATAAACCCTTTCCTCCCCAACTTGCTTCTTGGTCATGATGTTTGTGCAGGAATAGAAACCCTGACTAAGACACTCTGAAAAAAAAAAAAAATCAACATCCTACGTGATTGACACTATACTCTCAGGTGTTTTCACTATAAGTATTTAGACATCTTTCTCTTCTTTATTAGGCAGGTGTATAAAGCATATTTATATGTTCATAGCATGAGTATAGAGAGGAAAGGAAAGGAAGAAGATTGAGGTTTTTAAACATAATCAAAGAGAGAGAAAGAGTGAGTT
>LR749827.1:227224-253312 GCA_902729485.2 Mus minutoides | reverse complement strand
TGGTCCTATCAAGGCTAGATAGATGCCCCAGTGTAGGGGAATGAAGGGCAGGGAGGTAGGAATGAATGGGTGGGTGGAGGAACACCCTCATAGAAGCAGAGGTGGGAGGATGTGATAGGGTGTTTCTGGGACAGAGAGAAACCAGGAAAGGTGATAACATTTGAAATGAAAATAAAGAAAATAGCCAATTAAAAAAAAATCCCTTACAAATTCCAATCCCATTCTCTGGGGCTCTATAGCCTCCAAAACTGTAAGGAATAAATTTATTTATTAATTTACTTGTATGTATTTTTTTTATAATTTACTCAGGCCATGGATTTTGTTACTGCCTTAAAAAAAGCAAAGACAGGCAACTCTTAAAGTACCAACAGTCATTGCTAAAGCTCACTTCATGGACCGTTTACAGGAACTATCACTAACTTTTAAAATGGCTCAGCAGTTGAATGCACTGGCTGCTCTTCCAGAGAACCTAGGCTTGATTCCCAGCACCCATAAGGTCACTCACAACTCCATTTCAAGGGGATCCAAAGCCCTCTCATGGCCTCTGTGGACACCGTAACCATGTGGTATACAAGCATACATGCAGAGGAGGCATCCAAATACAACTTAAAAAGCTAAAAATAAATTTTAAATAAAATAAAACAAAGAATCATAAACATTACTTAATATGTTGATGTTTTAAGATATGAAAATAGTTAGAGATTAAATAACATTTTCCATTTTTTCCTAAATTGGTAAACAGTTGTCTTCAATAGTTTTACCCGAATTTACATCTAAAGCACTAAAAGAAAAATAAAAAACATATCTTATAAAGTAGAAAAGGTTACTAATTAACAAATAGGTACCTTACTAATTTAATTTAGTGAGTTTATTTTGTATTTGAAAAAGTAGAATGCAACTTAGTGATTGATATATGTAAATATACTTCTGAGATATACTTCCATTGTAAAACTAGGCACTCATAAATATCACTATTTCTTACAGGTACAAATTGAATGGTAAAAACTTCAAATCCCTTACCTAATGTCTTCAGACAGGAAAGAGCAATCACTAGCTTCATAACTGTAAACAATAGATCCAGTGAATTCTAAGAATGGGAGGTTATCTTCAAGAACACTCTTCTGAATGCATGCCTTGAATTGAGCAAAATTCAAAATAGCCACAAATAAATATCACAGTAAGTTGTAAGTGTTAACTGAAATAATAAAGTTCACTGAAGAAATTTATAGCACTGCATTTTATGTTATAGAGTAAGAATTCATAAAGTCAGTTTAACAAAGGTAAACATAAAGTTATTTTTCCACACAATTCTATTTTCAAACTTCCAATCTTTCTTTTATGAAGTCACTTAATTTACTTGTTTTTTTTCCTCATAATTATATTAACATCCTAGATGCAATAATGTAACCTTAAAATGTTGGTAGCTAATTATCAGATCTTAAGCCTCCAAGGACTCAAACTATTTCAACCAAAAGAAGCCAACATTAATATTGTATAAATTATTACTTGAATTAGAACAAACCAATAACTTCAACTAAGAATGCTAACTATAAAAAGAAAGAATGTACACTAGGGAACCTCATTTTATAAAACATGTATAAAATTGAGTCTCATTTACCTTTCAACGACTTGGTTCTGGTTCATTCACACAACAGGAAGTTTTACCTCAACAATGACCCGAAGCTTACAAGCAGTGAGGTGACTCACTGTATAGTCAAACTCAAACAAGATTTCCCATTTAGACAAATAATCAATGAACAATTACCTTTTCTTCTGTAGCACATCTTTTATTCTGCATAGACATCCATTCTGGAACTTTCCGCTGCAGTGAACTGGTTTCCATTTTATTTTCATTTGTCTTTAAACTGCCCTGTTTGCAAATTCCAATAAGCAATATCTATGAATAAATACGACAAATATTTATTTGTCTGTAGATAGGACTGAAAATGAAACAAACATATATACTTAGTGTAGGATATAACACCTAGCCTGAAACATACATACATATTTAGTGTAGGATATAATACCTATCCTGAAACAAACATACATACTTAGTATGAGCTATAACACCTAGCCTCAAGGACAAGAGCTTAAACCACAGAGAAGCAAATGCAATATGCCAGGCTTATTAACTATTGCTTCTTCTTTTTATAACAAATTAAATTCTATGGTTGTGGCTATTTCAAAATTCTAATATGTTATGTGCATAGCTTTGCTCCTTCAAAAGAATAATTTTTATCTCCTTAATGAACAGGATCCTTGAGTATGTGAGATATTACATTTTTCAGCATCTTGGATTTTCTGTATAATTATCATCTCTCATAAGGTATAAGCTGACTCAGCACAACTACTGGATTTATTCATAAAATAAAATAAAATAAAATAAAGACCCAGTTTTGAAGATATAACAGCTGTCCAATACTAAGCCCTTTCCCTGTGCTCTTGGCTGAGTAAGAGATACTTCCCTAAAAATAAAGAGTCTCTTGGATGATCTTTTTCTTAAGCTGTTACTAGTTTTGAGGACTCTCTGGAATATAACCCAGACTTCAAGTATGAGACTCCAAATATATTATTTTTTCAATAATGAAATGCATCCATGCTCCTACATGATTTATACTAAAGTCAAGTAGTTAACTCCTCATACCTCTGGAAAGTTCCTGTTACCTAAATGTCTTGTGGGGAGTAAAGTTTTAAATATGTTGGGGGAAGAGGCTCATGATGAAACCTTCTGTTACCATTAAGAAATCAGAGCAAGCATTTAAGATGGAGGAACAGCCTATTATACTCGGCACTATTAAATAATATAAAGAAACTATCCTCCTTTCCTCAGTGCTTTGAGAATTGCATACATAGTGTTTTGATCAGATTCACTCCCCTTCCCCAACTCTTCCCAGATCCACCCCATTCTGTACCCATCCAACTTTAATGTAATAAGACAAACTCATGTGAAAATGTAGGTTTTATAAATCCTAAAGCAATTTATAACTGTTAATGGCTAAGTTGCTTTTTGCCAAGATTTCAAAACCACTAACAGAAGTCAAAAGATGATATCAAATTACAGATGTATAATCTGTCCTATTCACTTTTTATTATACACAAATGATTAGGTTTCATTGTGGCATTTTTCAAGAAATTTTTTCTTTTTGCGATTTCTCTTCCTATGCCCTATTTCTCCCTATTCGCCAAGTACCCAGTCCTTGAGCCTTGCTAACCCCAGTAGCCTGCCTGCTGCTCACAAGCCTTTGTTGGCTAGATTGTTCCAGTGTGACACAAGTTCGTGTTGTCTGAGAAAAGCAAACCATAATTGAAAACTTGCCTCTGTAAGACTGGCCTACAGAAGACAAGCCTCTGGGGCATTTTCTTACTTAGTTATTAATGTGCTCTCTGAATTTTCTGTGACTGTGCCCTGGTTCTTCTCTCTTGGAATAAGAAAGTAATTTATTTTAATTTCATAGAAACACCCATTTATGAGACCTTGGATATTTCAAAGAAACTTGGTAATTTTAGAGGAATTTTAGATATTTTAAAGAGACTTGTAAAGTTTTTGAATTTTTGAAGAATATGAAACTTTTAAAGTTATTTATAACATATTATGATATTAATATGAGGCCTTAGAAATGAACAAGAAGGGAAAGATTATGTTTTCATAATAAGTACTGGAGTGCCAAGTTGACAAGGGGTCAACTGTCCTGGCTAGTTTACTGTCTACGACACAAGTTAGAATCATTTGGGAGGAGAGACTCTCAATTTAAAAAAAAAAAAAAAGCCTCTATAAGATTGGCCTGAAAGAAAGCATATGGGACATTTTCTTAACACACGATTAATGTGGGAGGGCCTGGTCTATGGTAGGTGATGTCACCTCAGGGCAGGTTGTCCTTGGAGTATAAGAACAGACTGAGCAAGCCATGAAACGCAAGCCTTACAGTAAGCAGTGTTTTGCCTTGGCCTCTCCTTCAGTTCCTGCCTAGAGTTCCTGCTCTGACTTCCCACAGAGATGGAGTATGAACTCAGAGTTGTACATTCTAATCTTTTCCTCCCCGAGTTGCTTTTGGAGATAATGTTTTATCACAGCAATAGGAAGCCTAACTAAGACAATGCCCCATGTGACCTTTTGCTTTCTGCCCCTGCCCCTTCTCAACACCTACTGTTCCCATCATGGTCTCCTACCTAGTTCCAGACTCTCTCTCCACTCATCCACATAGTCACATACTCACTATTATGAAAAGATTACCAATAAAACATAGTTAAGCAAGTACTTCTATTGTATGGTAAAGTCCTTTGGGTATATGATCAGGAGTGGTACAGCTTGGTTGTGTTAGCATCAAGCTCCACTTAACCTGTGTACCTGCGTTGCCAAGGCAACCACCTTCAATCCCATAGCCCACCTGGCTCAGTCTCCACCCTCGGTGGTATGACGTCATTCTCCCTATAAATGGGGAAGACACCCCCTCCTCGCTCTCTTTGCCCTCCTCTTCTCTCTCTTCTCTCCCCTCTATCTCTTTCTCCTCTTCNTGCTGGAGTGAAATGCCTCCCTGGGTCACCAGGCTCCTGAAGCAGGAATCACCCAGGAAGATTCAAACAGCAAGTATTTGGGGAGCACAGATGGAGAAGTAGCCAGACTAGCATTAGAGAATAGATTTGGAGTCATCCCCCAGTAATTGCGCGGAGCCCAATAAATAAATCATAGTTTGGGTCTCGTTCATTTGAGGCTAGGCCGGGATCAGCATAATTTATATTAATTTACAGTTTTTCTGTAGTGCCATTCATCTCATTCACAGGCAGTATTAAAAACAAGTTCTTTGGAGCTGATGAGACAGCCCAGCAGATAAGGGTATTAACTCCACAGGCGTGGTGACCTGAATTGGAGCCTCAGAATCCATGTAAAGGTAGAAAAAGAGAAGCAACTCCACAAAGTTGACATGCATGCTATGGCGTGTGTCTCCCCAATAATATTATCCCAATATTATTGTGTGTCACACACAATAATAACTAAGATTATATGTCTACATTTTAAAGGGCTTTGCTTTTTATTCCCTTGTCTAGTGTGCATCTTTGTGACAGCTTCAGACAGTGTAGTGTTCTGGATTCCCCCCCCCCCCCATACATCCTCTCTTAGCCCCTCACACTCCTGCTGACCCTAGTTTCCTATGCATCTCGCATGTCTCAGTCTTCTTTGGACTTGAGGGAAGGTTGTTGTTTGGGGAGTATTCTTGTTGTTGCTTGTTTTATTGAGACAGAATGTCATGACGCCTATGCTGGCCTCAAACTCACTATGTGGCCAAGGATGGCTTTGAACTTCTGATCTTCTTGCCTGAGTACTGAGACGAGATGACAGGTCTGTGCCCCTATGCCTGGTGTATGTGAGACTGAGGACCGAACCTGAGACTTCTTGAACACTCAACAAGTACTCACTCTCCTTCCCCCATTATTAAGGTTACTATATATTGGACTTTATGCTAGCTTTTGATCATGACTTGAATTTTATTTAACAACCACCACACAAACCAAGTTTTCCTAATCAAGTGGTAGCAAACAGCAGAGGAGCTTCTGGCTCGGCAGTCTAGAAACTTCTTTACAACCAACTGCTGTCCAGCAATGCAAGCCCCTTGCATGGATTACCAAGGGCACAAAGCCCTTAAAGCTAAGAGATTATTAGGAATAAATATAACAGTAAAGTAACATAACACTCATTCTATGAATACATTTTCTGGTAAACTCTTTAAAGATGTAATTAAAATCTGAACAACAAGAAGTTTACAAAATATTTGGTAAGTTTAATGCAATGTCAGTTGTTCTGAAATGGGGGTTCCTCTAGAAAGTACCAGAGACCTGGGAGGTGAGAGACTCTCAGGACTCAAAGCAAGGGACCTTAGATGAAATGCCCAACACTGGGGAGAGGGAACTTGTAGAGTCCACCTCCAGTAGAACAACAGGGCATCAAGTGGAAGGATGGGGTTGCCATCCCACAGTCAAAAACTCTGACCCAGAATTGTTCCTGTGTAAAAGAACTGCAGGGACAAAAATGGAGCAGAGCCTGAGGAAAAGGAGTGACAGGCCCAACTTGGGATCCAGCTCATGGAGGGGCACCAAGGCTTGACACTGTTGCTGATGCTATGGTGTGCTCCTCTCCCACATTTACAGGGACGCTGAAGACTGAGCCAGGCTGTCAGGCTTGCAAAGCAAACACCTTTACCCACTACTTAGTAACTGCACTTTTAATCTTAAACTAAACAGAAAGTACCACAAGTTCCTGAATTCCATTGCACTTACAGTTTATATGGCATCACAATGCAGAATTCAAATTAAATGCAAGTGTGAATATTCAGGAGTCGTTGTATATAGACAGCATAGTGCATGCGTGTTTTTAGACAGATATTTGTGTAAAGCCTTAATTCTTCCTATCATTTCCAGTCTTAGATGTCCATGTACGGGAGCTGTGAGCCACCATGAGGCTGTGAGAAACAGAACCCATTCTTCTGTAAGAATGCTTAATAGTCTCAACCATGAGCAAAGTCTCCAGGCCTCTAGTACTGGTATTTTTAACAGCATACTCAGGGTTGTTGTTGTTGTTGTTTGGTTTTAATTTCCAAGATATATTCTAGTCATTAAATTTCTGGTAAAACCCTGGTTTTTTTTTTTTAATATGTTTTGTTTCATGTTTGTTTGTTTGTTTGTTTGTTTTGAGACAAAGTTTCCTTTGAGATTGGCCTTGAACACAATCCTCAAGTCTCACTCTCCTGGGTGATGGGATTATAGATATGCACCACCATGACCAGAATTTTTGATAAATTAGTTACAAAATTTGCCTCATGATAGCTAATTTAGTAAGTAGACTTTCTGCTTGGGAATGGTAGAACTAGCCAAATAAACATTAATAAATTACCTGTCAAAAACTATAAATTATGTGTTGAAAAATATACCTTAAGTGATTTTATTTGACAGCAATTAGATGGTTATGGGAGGCTGTCTGGTACCCTTTTGTCAATAGAGAGCATACCAATGAGATTTCGAGTTTAATTCAAAACAAAAGAAAAAAGAAAAAAAAAAAAAAAAACCTGACCAGCTCTAAATGTGACTCCCATGTCACAAGGCTTGGGGATCATTGCAGAAGAGGGGCAGGAAGACCGTTGGCAGGATTATTGCACATTTCAGAGGCTATGTCTGCATGCAAAAAATCAAGCCAACTAAATCCCAGCGTGCAGAGGGGAAGCTTATGAAGTCCTACAGATAGTATTGGCAACAGATAGCCACTGGGGAAACAAGAGTATGTCTTCTTCAGGATGTGGTTCCTGACAGGCTATCTTAGGTGGTCCTATACTCATGCAGAGAGAAGCAGCGTAAGGACGTTCAGTGGAAAGAGAGAGAGAGGAAGGAAGGAAGGAAGGAAGGAAGGAAGGAAGGAAGGAAGGAAGGAAGGAAGGAAGGAGAAAAAGAGAGAGAGAAAAGGAAGGGGGATAGGGAAGGCAAGGATTTAAAGGGAGAGTTTGATCAAAACGTTATATGAGTGTATGAAATTCTCAACATAAAATGTGAAATATAAAAGTTAAGACCACACTTCCTATTAAGAAGAGGTAGCTTTTTAATCACCCTATGACAAAGAGATTCAGCTCAGGGGCATGTTTTCCCCATTTAAAATTGAGTCCTCTTTTAGAGAACAAACACTTAATGCCAGTCTCAAGAGAAAGTTGGGTTTCAATGGATGAGCTCAGAGATTTCTTTGTTCCTAAAACCTTTAGCTAAGGTAAGGAAATGAATACCTTCTGTTACCATGGTAATTGCCTCACCTAATTGCTTGAGGGCTAAACTAAATAAGGTATCCCAATCTTTTCTAAAAGCATTAAAAAAGGGAGAAACTTAATTAATTTAAATGGCCAATATAATCATTTTGAGTATAAGATAAAGTTGTTACTAGACAATATTAATAACTAATATGTAATCATTTAGCAATTAACTAATAAGCAGTTATACTGTTTAATGTGGAACTTGTTTCAATAATTATCTAAAATGGTTCAATTTTATTTTGGTCAAATATGTAAATACTCATTTTTTTAGTAAAAATGTAAAAAATGTATAATTACTCTGAAATCTGATAACAAAATGTTAGGAAAAGCTAGTGCATATTTATGCTATAATTTTAATTTCCACGGATCTTTATGAAAATTTTACTATAGCCACTAAGTTCACAGTGATTTTCAAAAAGAAGACTTTATAACCATCACTCTGTATAAAAAAAAAAAAAAAAAAAAAAGAGTAGCTGACATTGCTGAAGACTGCTTGAGGTCTGAGGATTATAACGAACAGAAGCAAGCTGTTAGAGCAGAAAGGAGTCTGGCTCTGATATCGGTTTGTGTCAAGAAAATGTATCCAAAACTGAAAAGACAGAGCAAGACAGGTCTTCGAATGTCATATAAGAACAATTTCATATGAGGATTATTTCATTACCGGATACACTTTGGCCATTTCCTCGCAATTTAATAACTCATAGTCTACGGTGGTAGATGTTAGGTTCTAAATTCTTATCTAGTAAAAGTGAAATGGGATTCTGTCTCTTTCAAAGAATAACCTCAAAGCCTGGGGGCCTAAGCCCCTCACCTCATTCTGTACTGCTTCCTGCCATCTTCATAAGCTCTGTCACTCTTTGAAACAATTTCATCACACTGGTTCTCATGAGTGAACTGAACGCATGGGCTGTGTTTATTCTATATTCGGATAAGAGTCTGCGTTAGGAAGTTAGGCATTGACATATGATCTCATAGTCATGTGACCTTGACCAAGCCACTGTTTTGCTAAGCTCTTACTTCCTTGAGTGTAAAATATAATTATATTCCTGTTGTTACATTACTTACCTTACTGTATCTCATAATTCTAGGACTTGGTGGGGTTTTATATTAAGTTTTGTTTTCAGAGCAGTAAACTGAACCTACGAAAGCACGTGTTAACCAAGCGCCCTAATACTAAACCCAGCCCACATGGTATTAGTTTTACTGACTGCATTGCTAATATGCTAAATACCAATAAAAATTATGTCAGACCGTTTAAAACTACAGTTGTACTTGAGTTGGGGATTTGTTTTTGTTTGGGGTTTGTGCATTTCATTTTGTTTTCTGTATGCTTGTTTTGGAGACAGCGCCTTACTGTGTAAACCCAGACTGGCTTTACACTCATGACCGTCTTGCCTGCCACAGCTTCCCAAGTTCTGCATTTAAAGGGATGTGCTACTGTGCCCGCCCATCTTGGACTGGAATGCTGACAATTAGTGAAGCTCTTTTACTGTTCTTCTACCTCACATCCTGTAGTGTGCTGGGTTCTCTTAGAAGCACTGGGATTCTACGAGTGCAGGATTCCGGGTAAGGTCTGTGGTAAGTTCCAGGCAGAGGAGATGGTACCTTTATGTACTACTGAGAGTGAAAAGTGGGGTAACACGACAGTTTCAGGCCAAGAAAGAGGAACACTGGCTTGAGAAAGGTATTGGGAAAAGGCATCAAGAAACAGAAAAGTCATGCAGAGAAAAGTAGAAAATAATCCACAGCTCCAACTTCAGCTTTCTGAGAGGCAAGGTGGCTAGGAAACCAAAGATAGAACCACAAAGTAAGGCAGGCTGCCCCAGAGACAAACAAGACCATAACTATGCATTGCTTGACCTCCAAAGCTGCCTCCCTTCCACATGGGGTTTACTGCTCGGTGGGTGTAAGCATTCTGGCCCAGGTCCTGCCTCCCACAGGGTGCCTCACTGCTGGGGATGATCTGAAGTTGCGGAGACCTGTAAACAGGGTACCCAGTCTCCTGGATTCTCTCTGTCCACTGCAAAGTCCAGGGCTCTGCTTGTTTGTCTCACTCCTCAACCCATCCAGATCCTAGGCCCCAGAGCTCACTAGGACCTCAAGAAGCTCTCAGCACACAAAGAAAATGAGCTTTAAAGTGAAAGCAGTCTTGGAGTTGACAAGTTACTCCTGAATGGCCTAGCCCTTATCAAGCAATAAGCACTAATCTCCACGGTGAGAGGAGAGGGATTACAGTAGACCCCACTGAGGATCCACAACCCACTCAAGACTTGGTGGACTCCAAAGGAAGCTTCTCCACTGTATTTGTTCCTTTGTTTATTTAAAAATAGGTTTAGTAATTGCCTTTACTTTTTAAAAAACTCTTTCATGCTTTATTTTTATTAACCTTTAAGTTTTAATATTTTCTTTCTTCATAATTGGATATTGATTTTCTTCCTCTTGGTCTTTCTTTGCTTTTATTTAACCATGCTACCAGTTCATTTGTTTGGTTATTAATAATTGTACTTTTAGAGTTTTTCTCTTTTTTTCAAGAGTCTCATGTTATAGCTCAGGCTGCGCTGGAATTCACTGGGCAGCCCATGACGGCTTGAGCCCACAGTGATCCTTTTGCTTCAGCCTTCTAAAGGCCTGGACTCCAAGCATCAACCACCCCCCAGGACTCTTTCAGTAATTTCATACTTCACAGTTGTATCCATGTGATCCCACAACTTTCCTTTCTGTGACTTTGCAAGTGTAGCAGCTGTCTTTTAGTGATTTCACTGCATTTCTACATCTTCTTTGCTGTTATGGTTTCTTTTCCCCTCTGAGCGGTTCTAGACATGCAAGTGCACAGAGAACATTGCTCATTAAGTGATAGCCACCATCTAAAAGCCAGAGCACTGTCTCCCCAAACAGACACAAACTAACACAGTCACACAAAAAAAAATATGAAAAGGCAAGAAATATGGCTTCTCCAAAAAGTCCTAATTCTGTAACAACTGTACTCATAAATATGGAAGTGCATGATGACTTAAAATACTGGTTCTAAAATCATCAGTGATTACATAGCTAAATGAATGCATGACTGAAATAAAGAAGTCAATTCAAGACTTAGAAATTTGGCAATATGTATAAAAAACTAGCAAAGAGAAACTCTGGAGAAGGAAAAAAATCTTGAAAATAAAAAGTTCACCTCAAGTAAAAACTGTAAGTGAACAACTAAATGTACTACAAATAGACTTGTATAAAGCAGAAGAAAGATTAAAAATTGAAAATAACTTTGAATACTTTTTATATTCAGACCACAATAAAAAAGTAATAAGCATAATTGCATACCACTATCAAGAGATCAAATCTGGTATATAAAAGAAGGAACAAAGACATAAAAGATATTAAATAAAATTATAACAGAAAACTCCCAAAATCTAGAAAAAGAAGTAGGCATTCGAGTATAAAAGGCATGTAGAATCCCAAATATATACAACCAGAAACATATCCATTTTACATGACAGTTAAACTGTCAAGAGTAAAGACAACAGAAGGAATAATGAACCTGAATGAGGAAAGGATCAAGTTGCTTACAAAGACATATCTATGAGACTACCACTGGATTAGCAGCAGAAACCCTAAAGCTATAAGATTACAGGTTGATATATTAAAAGTTCTGAAATATTACTATAACCATCAAAAGCATTCTTCAAAATAAAAGAAGAAAAAATACCTTCAATTATATACACAAACCAGTATAACTATGCCAGCATTGCAAAGATAAGAAATATCACATACTAAAGAGGAAAAATGGGTACAAGCACAAAAGCTCAGGAAATTTAGATAGATAGATAGATAGATAGATAGATAGATAGATAGATAGATAGATAGAAATTAAGGAAGAATAAAACATTAACCCAGTAAAAAAATAATAAGGGCCTAATATGAAAACTGGAGAACTTCACATTCACTAATAACTCTAACAAAATCTTAGTTCTCTAAAACATGTAGAATCAATTTTTAAAAATCAGTAATTAGAGTGCCTGTCACCCATACATAATGCTCTGAATTTGATCTTCAGCACTGGAAAAAAATCCAACTTTTGCTGTCTGCAAGAAACTCATCTCACTAGCAAATATATACAGAGACTTAAATAAGTGCTAGGATGGAGAAATGTTATTTTAAGCAAACAGAAAGCAAAATCAAACAGGAATAACTATACTCGTATCTGACAAAGCAGACCAGAGGCCCCTGGGGATGCTAGTCAGTCAGTCAGTCCAACTGCGTCACTGAGTCCCAGGTACAGTGAGAGACCCAGGCTCAAAAACTAGGGTAAGAAAATGACTGAGGATCATACCCAGTATCAACTTCATCCTGTATCGACTTCTGGCCTTTACACACGCACATGCACACACACGCGCACACAAAATAACAACTAAAAATAAAAATAGATCCTTACCTTTTAGATCTGCCTGATGTTTTCCATACTAGCACTCTATCTAATCCATAAATGTCTAAAAATAAAATTATGTTGTGGAATCTTTCCTTTAATCCCTTTCCTTAAACAAACAGCCATAATGAATATAGTAGTTAGTTTTGTACCTTCAAAAGAAAGTTCTACTGAGTGTGCTGGAAGATACCTGTAGCCCAGCACTCAAAATGAAGAAAGAGGAAGATTAAGACTTCCCATGGCCAGCCTGGGCTACATACATACATGCATACATACATGCAGTGACCTTATCTCAAAAAACCCATCGTTTGAGGCTGAAGCTCTATGGGAGAGCACCTGTAGAGCACACATAAGACTCTAAGCTCCAACTGGAGAAATGATTTAAAAGTTTCAAAAAGGAAACAACTAAAAAACAAAATGATTCATCAGCAATGTCAGAAACTGACCACTAAATAAAACTGGTGTTTAACTTAAGGCTAGAAAGCCCTGCGTTGGGCTGAAATTCAGCACTGCTGAACCAGAAGAAAAGTCCAACAGTCTCTTCAGTAAGTGGCACTGGAGAAACGGGGTATCCTCTTACAAAAAGAGCAAGCTTAGTGGTAGAGCACTTGCCAGGCACCGAAACAAATTAATTAATTAATACTGCATTGTTCCATATTCTCCCTGCTGGATACACCAGAAAATAAATGGAATCAGCACCCAGGAGATATACCTGCTCAATCTGCTTCTATGTTCACGGCAGCAGTATTCAGAAATGTGAGCAGCCATCAGAGGATGAATGGACAAGATCAAAAAAGTGGGGAAAGAAATAAAAGAGTATATGGGGGCTGACGTGGGACCCTGGTGCCTCCTATGGAGGTAGGCCCTGGTCCTCTGCCTTAAGAGAGAGTCTTTCATTACCCACCCCTGCATACATACACCAGGCTAGCTGGTCTGGAGGCTGCTGAGGAGGCTGTTCTTTCAGCTTCCATTTAGAGCACTGGCATTACAGACCACAGACTCTTGACTGGCTACTAGGTGGATTCTGGGAAATGGAACACATCTGCACACTTGGACAGCAAGCGCTTTACGTACTAAGCCACATTCCCAGACCAAAGGTCTATTCTTAGAGCTGTGTGGGAATGGTAGGTCTACAGATCTGACGTACAACATTGAGGGCTCCAGTTAGCAATGCTGCACCACATACTGAAATGTTAATAAAGGTAAAATATGAGTGCTCGCACAAAACAAAAGGGAAACCTGCCCTATGGAAGGCCACAGCATTCATCTCCTAAACGACAGCAGTCAGCTCACTGAGCAGATGTGTATCAAAGCATTAGGCGTGCACCTGAAATGCATGGAATTAATACGCAAGCCAGGTCCAGAAATAGATCAAGTAGAGAAATTGGACATGTAATTAAAGAGGCATTTCTAATCTTTGAGAAAGAACAAGTTATTCAATAAATGAAGTCAATAAAACCAGCCATAATTTTGGTGTACTAATATTGGCAAAATTTTTAAAAGTTTAATTTTTAAAGGCAATTTTCAGGACAGCAAGTAGTAGCCCCACCACTCTGAAAAATGTTCTGTAGTAGCCATCAAAGTGTTAAACCTCCTAACTCTCGAGTTAGCAATGGCACATTCATATGGAAATACTGGCACATGTGCCCCAAAACAAATGACATTCTTTGCACAGTTTATAAGAGCAAAAGTACTGAAGAAATTACTGTAGCAAATTAATAGTCAAATCGTGGCAAGCCTGTAACATTGAATGCTGAACAGTAAAGAAAAGAATAAAACAGACCTCTCTGTATTAACAGGCTCTCTAAAATATATACTGGGTGAAACAAGAAAAGCTATCAATTATACTTATCATTTAATTATAATATAAATTGAAATTCTGTACTCACTTGTCTCTGGAGACTCAGAAAGTACTGGTTCCATGGCCCAAGCACACCCTCCACCTCTCCCACTCAGAGTCCAAAGTGAATAGATGTTCAAGTCTCTTTTGAAAAAGGATGTAGTGTTTGCACATAATAAACACACTGTATACATTAAAACTCCTCTAAACTAGAACATAACAATGTGTTATGAAATTGTTACACTGTTGTGCTGATTAGGAAATAATGCATGAGAAAAAAGTGGTTCGTTATAGATACACGTGCGCACGCACACAAACTTATCTGATATTTCTGAAGCGTCAGTTAAGTATGGAAACATGGAACCACAGACACAGAAGTCAGAATATATACATAAATGCCAACAAGCTAGGAGACTCTGTGTTAGTTAACAGGTGCCCTTACGGAGCAGAATAAGATTGGGGGTAGGATACGTGAGCCTGTTTCAACACTCCATAACTTGTTTCTCACCAAGCATGATGTTTTCTCATTTGTCTTCTCCTTCCTTCTCCCACCCCAACACCTGTCTACATCTTTCTTTCAAACCAGCAGGAACAAAGAATAAACACTGCTTTATATCTTTTCAAACTGGCATCCCAAGAACAAATATATGAATTTAGTTTGAAAAAAAAAAAGGAAATAAGAATGACAGAAAGAAAACGAGGCTGGTTATCTCAACACTAGGGGTCTCTGTGAGAGAGTGCTTACCTGGCTTGCTTACATGGGATCTGGATTCAATCCTAGCATCAGAAAAAGGAAATACATATGTGCATACATACTAAAAAAGAATATAACGGGCCCACCGTACATTTTAATAGCATTATACTCTCCTAAATTTAGCTTTCCCTAACCTAAATGCATTAGCACTAAAACCTTCTGGTTAGAACTGACCTCATCAGCAGTACCAGAAGTAAAACCTAATTGAGACCAACAGGAATCATTCATGATGATCAGTTCAGGGATAAGAAATATAAGCCAGTTCTTGGCTCTCTGGCCCGCCATCCTCTGGCTACAATTACTGGTTCCCAGGGAGGCCAACAGCAACAATACCTAGGATTCTACTTCCACACTAAGGGAAAGGATACTCTTACTTCCGGCTAGATGTGAAGGAAGAACTGGATATTCAAGGTTGACATAGGCTGCCATCTTTCAACCCTAAAGGTAACCACCATGAAGATGTCTTCATAGTAGGCCATAAAACAAAGTCAGAAAGATAGTCAAAGCCCAAATGTCTGCAGGACACTCTGCCTCTGGAAGCATCACAAAAGAGGTCCCGAAATAAGCTGCCATGGCTGATGTCAGTGTGACTCTGGGCATTCCACTGAAAATATTCTTGTTAATAACATGAAATAATACCCTACAGCCATCTTTTTTTTTATACTATGCCAGGCATCAAACCTGTGGCTTTCCGTATGCTAGGCACATGCTCTGTCGCTGAGCTGTATCCCCAGTCCTGTTAACATGCCCTGATCTCATTTCTGAAAGTCTGTCCAGAGTTCTTTTCTTCAGCTACCATGACTTGGCTCTTCTCTAATGACAGGTTACTCAAAATTTTCACTGCAGAAATCTTTCAGTGTACTTCCGTCCATACATAGGTATCTTTAACCCTTATTTCTATAGGATAAATTCCTGGATATGAAGTTACCAGGTCACAGAGAACTCTTGCTTTTCTGCAAGAGGATTTTTCTCATAATATATCTGGGATCCATGATTGTCACCATCAGTGTCACAGACGTTTTCCTTTACAGTCTACCCCTTTCTCCTGTCTCCTTGTCCACAACCTGGGTGGCCTAGGAAGGTGTACTGGCTGGTTTTGTGTGTCAACTTGACACAAGCTGGAGTTATCATGCAGAAAAGGAGCTTCAGTTGAGGAAATGCTTCCTGAGATCCAGCTGTGGGGCATTTTCCCAATTAGTGATCAAGGCAGGGAGGGCCCAACCCATTGTGGGTGATGCCATCCCTGGGATGGCAGTCTTGGGTTCTATAAGAAAGCAGGCTGAGCAAGCCAGGGGAAGCAAGCCAGTAAGTAACATCCCTCCATGGCCTCTACATCAGCTCCTGCTTCCTGACCTGCTTGAGTTCCAGTCCTGACTTTCTTTGGTGATGAACAGCAATGTGGACGTGTAAGCTGAATAAACCCTTTTCTCCCCAACTTGCTTCTCAGTCATAATGTTAATGCAGGAATAGAAACCTTGACTAAGACAGAAGATAACATCTTCCGATTTTCACTACCTTTCCTCCTACTCTTGCCATTAACAGGAACTGAGATAGCCCACACTCTTAAGTTCTACATATACCATACTTTTCAAGCTTATTCCACTAAAGAAATTCAACTCCAACCATCCTTTGACCCGCTATCACCAGCGATTCAATGTCCATACCCTCTGAGTAGCTTTCACTTATCTTTTAAACATTTATTATAATTTTTGAGAAGAATCTCCCTCGGCAGCCCAGGTTGGCCTGGACCTCACTATGTTGCCCAGGATGACCTCAAGCTTACAGTGATCCCCCTGTCTCACCCTCCTCAGCGTGGAGTCACAGACACAGATCATCATTCCCATCTACTTGTCTTGCTGACCAGCTGAAATTCCAGAGTGTTGACTACTCTCTTGCATACTCCCTTAGCTTCACTGCCTTTCTTGGTTTTATTTCTCTCTTGAATGCTAACCTTAACTGAAGTTTTCCCCCTGTCACTTATGCCTCCACGATTGCTACTGTATCAGGGTTTCAGGTGTTAAAAAACACTGGAGTTGACTGGTCTCCCCTTTAAATCTGACTCTAAGGAAGTCATTTGTACTTCCTGGCAATCTACCCTTTACCTATTTACTACCCTCTCTACCTATGATGACAATTTTATAACTTTCCCTCCTTCCTTAATCCTATCGTACCTCCTCCACCACCTCCATCCTCAGTTCATGACCTTGCTTCCAGCCACCACAAGCTCTCAAGCTGAAATGAATCATCTTATTTTGCCCAAGTATTCTACTGTAACAACTAATTTTATTTCAATTTGGCTGGGATCCATTGGCAGGGGGATGCCCAGACATTTGCTCAAAATTCTGGCAGTACTGGGGATCTAGGCTCTATGGTAGATCCCCTGGCACATGTGGAGCCCTAGATTCCATACCAACACATTCTAGGAAGGAGGAAAGGAAAAGAGGACCAGAACATAGGCATGTCCTGAGCCTCAGATTCAGGCGGACCAGAAATTATACCATCAGCAACCCTGCTCTGAGTAAATCCTCCATCCCGTCCTCACCTTCATGGTGACAGCCTTGGTTCAATCCAGAGATTTCTGGGAAGATGGGAGGTGTGCTGTGGTTGCTTTCATTTTTGTTATTGATTTGAGACAGTATGTTGCTATGTAGCCCTGGCTAGTCTAGTATTCATTAGCCTTGAACTTTCTACAATCCTCTTGCTTCAGTCCAAGGACTAGGGAATACAGATGAGCACCATCACACCTAGCTCTAACTATATAGCTGATGGATATCCTGACAGCCGCAACTCAAAACAATAGCCAGAGTGGTCCCATTTGAATCTAAGGATTAAATAACATGACCAAGTAAAATTTAACCCCAGGAACACAAGGAAGTTCAACATAAGAAAAATGGCCAATATAATAACTCACATTAGAAATATAATGGAATAAAAACTACATGCTTATCTAAATTTACACAGATGATATACCTGATAAAATTTAAAATTTTTTTCGTGATTTTAAAAATGAATAACAAAAAGCAATTTCTTCAACATAATAGACAGCAATTATTTGGCCCTGCAGAAAACACCAAACAAAACAACTTTTCCTTAAAAATATCCATTTTTATCACTGCCACTTTTGAAAGTTGCAGACAGAGAATTTATACATTATTTGTTTTTAAGGGGCACCTGTGATAGTTAATCTTCACTGTCAACTTGACCGGATCCGGAATCAAACAAGAGATAAGGCACGGGGCACGTCTATAAGGTGTTTTCTTTTTTGTTTGCTTTTATGTTTGCTTTTTTGTTTGTTTGTTTTTCTTTTCTTTTCTTTTTTTTTTTTTCCGAGACAGGGTTTCTCTGTGTAGCCCTGGCTGTCCTGGAACTCACTTTGTAGACCAGGCTGGCCTCGAACTCAGAAATCCGACTGCCTCTGCCTCCCAAGTGCTGGGATTAAAGGCATAGCGCCACCACCGCCCGGCTATAAGGTATTTTCTTAATCAGGTTATCTGAAGTGGGAAGACCCAATCTAACTATAGATGGCACCTTCTGGGGTGGCCAGATAAAGGAAGATGAGGGGGGAAAGCTTTGCCTCTTGCTTCATCACCTTCAAGTCTTGCTGGTGAGTTCAGTTACCCTGTTGATATGATTATCTACACTGAAAGTTCATGTGTCCTGTTGCTGCTAAGGTCACTGCTGTAATCTTCCCTCCCTCATAGCTGGAGCTTCTTCAGAATTCCAATACAGACTGAAGACCAGTGGCTCTCCACGAATCATCCATGCCTTCAGCACTAGGTTGGGACTGCTGAAACATGCAGTTTCCTGCTCTGAGCAGCTACAGAGTTCTCCACCTCTACAGTAAGAAAATTGCCATGGTAGAACTACCCAGACTATAGCATATAGGCCAATCTAATGAGTCCTTGTTTAATATATAGATTCATTCTATTGATTCTTTTCCTCTAAGCAGTGGTTCTCAACTCCCTTTGGGAATTGAATGACCCTTTCACAGGGGTGGCCTAAGGCCATCTGCATACTCAGATATGCACTATGATTCATAGCAGTAGCTAAATTATAGTTATGAAATAGCAACAAAAAATAACTTTATGGTTAGAGTCACCACAATATGAGGGACTATATTAAAGGGTTTCTTACAGATGAATCATCTGAAAGAAAGTAACGCCATTTACAACAGTAGTTAATAATATCTAGAAATAAATGTAACCAAGCAGGTTTAAATATAAAAAAGACTTGTTTACTATAAGCTACTTTCCTACATGGAAAAGAGTGAAGTTGGACCCTTAACTCAAACTGAATACAAAGATTAACTCAAATATATCAGCTAAACCTTTTCTTTATTTTTTTAAAAGGGGGGTTTAAATGAAATTATCAGAGAATAGATGAAAAAATGTGTGACTTTGGAAATGGTAATAGATTTAATATATTAACATATACAGATAATAAACTGAGCATCATCAAACTTTTGCACTGTGTGAAACATTATCGAAAAGTGAAAAGGCTCCAGCATTGTAGAGCATGCCTAGAGTCCCAGCACTTGGTGAGCAAAGGAAGGGGATCCTGAATTCAAGGCGAGCTTGAGCTACATACCAAAAATCTACCTCAGCATCCCCCACAAAGTTAAAAAAAAAAAAAAAAAAAAAAAAAAAAAAAAAAAAAAAAAAAAAAAAAAAAAAAAAAAAAAAAAAAAGCACAAAACATGATGGCTTGCAATATATACATACATATATATACATATGTATATGTATGTATATATATATATATATATATATATATATATATATACAGTTTCATATTCAAATGAAGAGCTCCTATAGCTGAATAAATTAAAAACCCAAATTTGAAAATAGGCAAAGGACTATGTTACATTCTTTACCAGTGAAGAGTAGCCATTAAATGCATAAAAAGCTGCTCAATGACATTAGTCATTAACCAAAGCCCAAATACCAAATACAAAGCAAAACAAACAAGATACTACCTCATGTCACCCTCTAGCAGGATTACAATAAAAAGGGATTAAAAAAAAAAAAGGAGAATAAGTTTTGACAAGGCTTTGGGGACACTAAGACACTTGTGCATTACCCCTGTGTGAAAGTTCGGCAGTTACTCAAAAAGCTTATCACAGAAGCCAGAAAGTCCCATATACAGACATACATCAAAAAAAAAAAAAAATTTAAAACAGATACATGCAACAACAACATTCAGGGCAAACAAATGAGAAACCAACCTATCAGTAGTATAAAGGATAAGCAAACTATCACATATATACATGATGGATCATTCATTCACTAATTCAGCCTTAAAACAGGAATTAAACTCAGCTCTGAACCACAGCATAGATGGGCCTTGAAAATGATACCTTGCTAGATGGACGGAGCCACATCTGTCAGGTGCAAAAGAACAAATGGCTCTATTTACACGAAGCATCTGAAATGGATGGATTCGAAAGAGAGTTGAAATATTACAAAATTTCTGGGGCCTGAGAAGAGGAGGCAATGGAGTTCCTGCTTTACAGAGTTTCTGCTTAGGGTGAAGAGCAAATTCTGCAAGTAGGGCGAGGGTGTGCTCAGTAAAAGAATAGGTTTTTATAGCATGGGCAGAGCCCAGCATCCAAAAACAGACAAACAAGAACCCAAATCGACAACAAAGAATGGGGTAGAAGTAGAGAGTGTCGACATTTGCACATGCAAAGTGTAATTATCACTGAACTGTACTAAAATTATTAAACTGGCAAATTATAGTGTGTGTGTGTGTGTGTGTGTGTGTGTGTTTCCCTAGCAACTCAACAAGAGCTTCCCAACTCTTCAGGATGGCACACCAGATTCCTAACATAGTCATGAATCCTACACAATCTCTCTGGTCTCTAGGAGCAGGCTCCTTTTCTCTACCCTAAGGGCCTTTCTGGGTTGCTCTTACTCCAGGCAGCCTCCTTCGGGCTTGCACTCTCTTTCCCCTCCCTGAGACACTTCCTTCACAGTGAGGACCTTTTGGGAATTGTACCTCCCAACCCCCACTGGCCCTCACCCCTCTTCCTTTCATTTTCACTTTGTCAATACTGCACTTGGCATTCTGTGTATCTCTTTCCACTAAATTGTAAGCTCAAAAAGTGTAAATTTTCTGTTTCATTCATTTTGTTATCTCAGCAGTGCTCAGCAATTATATGCTGAATTCGCACAGTGCTGAGATGCCATTCAATTGAAGAGCGCTGTATCAAGCAGGTGAGTAGTCCCAGCCTGGGGTTCCATCTTCAAAGCAAGAAGAGACACAGGGGACAACTAGTATTCAACGACATCAAGTACCAAACTGCCCTATAAGCTGCAGACTTTGCATACAATCGCTAATAAAAGATCAAGAAGAAATGACAGGGTAGGCCTTACTGTCTTGAGTTCGAGGACAGCGTAGGCTAAAAGTGTGAGGGTCTACAGAAGTGAAGCCCGGTCTCAACAAAACCAAAGGAAAAATAAAGCTGAAATTATTGTTATTTGGGAACTCTGGATTAGCATCCTAAAGAGTTTTTTGGATTTTTGTTTTGTTTTGTTTTGTTTTTTGCTCTCCAGGTTTTTACATATCAGGTCTATGGGAGAACGAGTCATATTCCACAAGACCAAATGCTCATTAGTAGTACAATGACTTGGCCTTAAGAGATCCAAAGCAATTCGCTCAGTCGTGGAGAGCCGGTTGCCTCCCCCGCCTCAGTTACCCCTGCCTCAGCCCTTTCCGAAAGCGTGACTCCAAGAGCGCTATAAACTGCAGCTGGGCGGAAGAGGCGGGAAAGCCCACTGACGGGACCAGAAGAGGCCTGTAGCTCCGAGGCCCCTTTCCAGGGGCTCTGAAGGAGAAAGGAGGCAAGGCTCCCTTTCCAAGAATCTCCCCAACAACAACCCCAGGAGAAAGCCCCGTGGGCGAGAGGCACAAGCGTCCGAGATGCATAGATACAGCCCAGGGTACGCAAAGGGGAGAAGCAAAAGCGGGGAAGACACGTTACCCTGAGAAGAGCCAGATCTAAGGGTCTTCTCCTCCAGCAGGATGATTTATGGAGGACTGAGAACCAAAGCCCACGACCCAGGCAACGGGTGAGGCCTCACATTTACTAACTTTACACCAACGGGCGCCTCGGTGCACTTCGGGGCTGGAGACTGCCCTTTCCTGCGCTCCGCCCGCGGCCCCGCCCAACCTCTCCCAGCCCCGCCGCTCTCCCACCCTCCGCAGCCATCCCGCGCAGCGCGCATGCTCAGAGCTGGCGGCCGCTGAGCACGCTGGGCAATGTAGTCTCAACGCAGGTGCGGGTGAGCCGCGGGAAGTCACATCCCTCCCGCCACCTCTCCAGCCGGCTCTCACGCACGCCGGATCCCCGCGCGCTGTCTGCCTGCCGTCAGGGTGCGCCCGGAGGCTAAGCCCGAGACCCCCCTCTTTCCGCTAGCGCGGCTGGGGAGGCGGGGTCCCAAGCCCGGCCCCTCCGGCAGCTCCCCGCCTCCCTCCCGCCCTCCCCGCGGCGTCGGGCCGGTGCCCGAATCCAGGCAGCGGCCGCAGGAGGCGCGGCGGCGGCGGTGGGCGCCGCAGGCGATGCCCCTGCCCCGCTGCTCCGGCGGGGGGCAGAGCGCGCGGCGGCGGCGGCGGCGGCGGGGAAGGAGGCGGGGGCCGGCGGCGGCAGAGGGGCCGAGAGCTGGCGGCGGCGGCGGCGGTGGTCGTGAAGGGCATCGGTGACGGAGATGATGTGAGTGTCGGCTGGCTGGGGACCCCCGGGGCTGCCGAGCCCGAGCTGGGCGGCTGGCAGCATACGGGAATCGGAACGGGAGGCCCGGGGCGGCCGAGGGATGCTGCGTGCGCGGTGCGGAGCCGGCCGAGGCCGGAGCGCGAGAGCCGGGCCAGAGTGGGGGTTCCGGGCGGCGGCAGCGGGGCCAGTGCGGACCCAGGGGCGTCTGCGATTGTTCTCAACACCCCTCCCCCATCCCACCCCGTGTGTCTGTTTGTCACTTGCAGCTGAAGATGGAAAGAGCCAGGCGAAGGGGAGGCGGCGGCAGCGGCGGCGGCCGTGGCCGCGGAGGCAAGAATGTAGGGGGCCCTGGCCTAAGCAAGAGTAGACTCTATCCCCAGGCCCAGCATTCTCACTACCCCCACTACTCCGCGTCAGCCACCCCTAATCAGTCTGGGGGCACATCCGAAATCCAGGAGCTGGCCTCCAAACGTGTGGACATCCAGAAAAAGAGGTTTTACCTAGACGTGAAGCAAAGCTCTCGGGGCCGCTTCCTAAAGATAGCCGAAGTCTGGATAGGGAGAGGCCGGCAGGACAATATCAGAAAGAGTAAACTGACCCTCTCCCTGTCTGTAGCAGCAGAGCTGAAGGACTGTCTAGGCGACTTCATCGAGCACTATGCCCACCTGGGCCTGAAAGGCCACAGGCAAGATCATGGCCAAAGCAAAGAGCAAGTCTCCAGGAGGCGGCAGAAGCACTCTGCACCCTCCCCACCGGTGTCAGTGGGGTCAGAAGAGCATCCTCACAGTGTCCTCAAAACGGACTATATAGAGAGGGACAATAGGAAATACTACCTGGACCTAAAGGAGAATCAACGAGGTCGCTTCTTAAGGATTAGACAAACCATGATGCGGGGCACTGGCATGATCGGTTACTTTGGCCACACTTTGGGCCAGGAACAGACTATTGTCCTCCCAGCGCAAGGTATGATTGAATTTCGTGATGCCTTGGTTCAGCTGATTGAAGACTACGGTGAAGGAGACATAGAAGAACGAAGGTGTGGAGACGACGACCCACTTGAACTCCCAGAGGGGACCTCTTTCAGAGTGGACAATAAAAGGTTCTACTTTGATGTGGGCTCTAATAAATATGGAATTTTCCTGAAGGTAAGTGAGGTGAGGCCACCTTACCGTAATACTATTACTGTTCCGTTCAAAGCTTGGACAAGGTTTGGGGAGAATTTTATCAAGTATGAAGAAGAGATGAGGAAAATTTGCAACAGCCATAAGGAAAAGAGAATGGATGGCCGTCGGGCCAGTGGTGAAGAACAAGAATGCCTGGACTAGCGTGAAATTGAACTCCAGCAGGCAAAATTTAGAAATCAGTAATTGGCTAAACGTACTGATCCATAATCATGATCATTTGAAGAAGTTTCTCCTCTTTTGGGCCCTCTGTTATTAGTAATACCTCTAATAGTTTATACTTAAAGGAGTCTGATTCTCATGTTATGTTGCACATATATCACTATAGTTCTCATGGGAATTCCAACCTCCCCAGAGCCAAATAGTTTAGCTGCTTCAACTGCTCCAGACTATTGAAGTATGCAGGTCGGCACAGAGTGTGACATTCTGACCTTTAATCACCATAACTAAGATTTACATTGCACTATGACAGAATCTTGAAAATGATGATGCATAGACTTAATACGAAAGTGCGAATTTCTATTTAACAAATCCCGCCCCCAAAGAAAGTCCCATACTTTGTTAAAAGTTAGTACTTTGTTAAAAAGTTGCAAAGTTTACCTGTAGGACAATTACCACAGATACAGAAATTGACCTCAAGTGTAGTATATTAATTTATGAAAGTACTAGTAGGAATATTGGGTAACTGAGTATTAACTAGTATCACAGAAATATAAATCTTATTAGATAATTAGACCTTTGAAATACAATGTCATATTCCTTAACAGTTACTATAGACAGTATTCTATAGTTTCAAATTTTGTGGTAACCCTACAGTTTTAGTTGTCATATCAAAGCCACAGAAGAGTTTTAATTCATTATTCTAGCTAATTGCAATCTAATCTTCTGTTTTCTATTCTATATATCTTATTGACTTTCCAAAGTTTTGGAAATTATGCTTATGTCACTGTTGTGAGGGAGGCTTCACCCAGTGGCTTTGTTATGGAAATTTTGATGTTTTAAAACAGCCTTTCATAATTTGGAATTGTTTTTCCTTAAAATCTGTCATGAACTTTCAAAGTATATTTTATGCTTTCCCGCCCATGCATAGGGTTGGTGTATCAGTTCACTGGCGTAAAAATATATCTACTGATATATTTTAGTAGGGCTCTTACATTGGCTGCCCTTAAAACCATGTCAAACTTATAGTATAAACCTGACTTTTACACATACTTTTAACTTCAAAAAAAAAGTTGTTGTTTTTGGGGGGTTGGTTTTGGTTTTAGTTTTTTGCTGAGAATACAAAATTGCAGTCTGGGAAATATAATATTTGGAAACAATATTGGTTATGAACATTTAAAAGGAAAATTCAGGCATTTTCCAAGGTGCTCCTTAAGATTCTCAAAGAGGTTTACTCTACACAAGACGTATCCATCCATTTGAGCTTGCCTGTATTAAAAATCACTTTCTAGAAAGTGCCACCTGAATTTTTAGACACTCAGCAATTTTTAAACAAGTGGGTAGATATAAGCAGGTACACCCACAACATCCCTTATTAACTGAATGAAATTTCATCTGTTGGGTTACATCTTACTCTAAACGAAATTGTATTTTGTCATGGGATCAGTTACTGCTCCACAGTAAGTCCATGTGATCATATTTAAGAGACAGGCACTGATTTCAACTGCCCAAATAGAGTTCTCATGGGTGATAGCTTGCTGCAAGGACCGAGGTCAGAATGTGGCTCTTCTCTGATATGCTCTTAAGTAATTCAGAATCGCTTTGAACAATTTTCCCTCCAGAATTTTTCTCTAAACACATTAAACTAAGGTCGCTAAGGAAAACCATGGGACGAATTAAGAAGATTAAGTTCATTGGCTTTTGTTAAGACCAAGCAACTAGTAACCCAGACATACATACTGATGTTGGTTGCAGATTCTATTTCACATTTCTCGAAGTACTATGATGGAATCTCACTCAGTTCACTACCCTTGTGAACCATCTGGATCACCATGGAACAACTGAAGGTTAGAAGAAAATGTCAGAACGAGCGTTAATAGCACATGGTGGGTGTTGAGACTATAAAAGTAGCAAGGATTTTTAACCAGTCCTAACTGTAAGATAACGTAACTCTGTAGGCGCGATAGGAAGTAGCTTGGGGTATATGAAGGAGTGGTGTGCACTTGAATTACTGTACTACTGATTGTTATTGCTGCCCATCATAGTGCCTGTTAATAATAACCTGTCAGATTTCGGCAAACCGGAGCTGTGAATATTCCATTACTCAGTTGTCCCAATCACTATTGCTGTGAGTATATACTCGCTCTTAAAAAGCTTATCTTCCTCTTTTGAAATATTTATATACGTTAGGACTAACTGATTTTTTTTTGGTTTTTAGTCTGATGAGGTTTAAATGTGTATATAC
>LR749827.1:216839-227124 GCA_902729485.2 Mus minutoides | reverse complement strand
ATATATATATATATATATATATATATATATATATATATATATATATATATATACTGGCAATTGAATATACTCTAGAAGCACTAAGACTTTTACCAATCCTTTGTTTACCTTCTCATAGTTACTATATTCATTGAAAAATGGTATGATGCTATGATTTTTTGATACTTAAAATTCCCAAGAGTTCATTAGCCATAATTGTGATCCAGTTCAAACATATGGACTTAGGATGTGTGTTGCCATGTATCTTATAAGCTACTATTTTTATCTGTGCAATATAAATTTTATTTATTGTCATTTGTAACATAAATGGAGCTGCAAGTGTACATGGTATTCTTCAAAATAACAGGATCCTTGCCTTGAAGGCATTAAACTCTTATGGAAACTGGAGGTTAGAAGTGAAAAATGAGCATAAGTTAGTAACCAAAATTACTAGTTCACTGTATAATGCTAAAACATTGATGATGTTTGCACATAGTAATCGAGCATAATGTGGACAGACTCCAACTGTAATAATATAAGCTAATAGTATAAAATCTGGAAACGGGTTCCTCAATAGTTGGCAGTGTGCTCCTAGCAATTAAAAGCAGTGCTAATATGCTGCTTATATGCAAAAGATGCAATGTATTATAAAGATATTCAAGTTCTGCCACATTTTTATTGTTTTTCCTTCTTAAAGCCCCAAACTGCCATGTCCCTTAAACTTGAGTCAAACACAAGCTTATTTGCACTAAAGAGCATGGCCAAAAAAAAAAAAAAAAAAAAAAAAAAAAAAATGACAGGGTGGAAAAGCTATTTAGAACCTCTTGAAATGATTGGTTCTAATGGGAGAATTTCACATTTGTCTATTTGAAAGCTATATGGTCCAGGCAGACAATCTGTCAGTTCACTAATTTAATAATGCACTTTACCTTTTGTATATAGAAGATGTACATTTATGCCCCTTGACAGGCAGGCTGTGTTTCAGTAACTATGTAGTTAGAATCTGTAGGATGATCTCTTGCATGCACACGTTTGTGTTAGAACTATTGTAACAGGTTTCTATTAAGGCAGTGTAATGGAAAAGGACGGAAGATGGTTTTAAAGCAAATCTCAATTCATTTATCAAGGAATTTTAAAGTAGATTTTGTATTTGTATTAAAGACTAAAATAATATAAAACTATTTCTAATCCAGATTAGTGTTGCAGTTCAGACTATATCTACTTGAGACTTCCCATAATACTCCAAAAATTAAATTGGGGAATCTAGCCAGATAACTTTTTTAATAATTCTGTTCCATTGTTAATATGTGTTTAAGTTACTAATAAAAAGACAGTATGTGCTACAGCTCTAGAATTTAAAGTATGGTTAGCTTATGTTTTAAAAATCACCAGACTAAAGTAATAAAGTTTCAAGTAAGGAGTATGAAGAGCTTAATAAGTTACTAAAAAATAAATAGGATATTTCAAAATTTGCTGAAGTATTAACTTTTAACAACTCAAAAGAGAACTGAGGAATTCGATGTATCCTTCTACCCAGAACACATTTGAAAATGTATATTTGAAAAACTAGATAATTGTTGCCTATTAGTAGGTTGTATGTACTTTACTGAGGAGACACTGTGTACGAACAGTTTATCAAGACTGTGCTATATTTACTGCATTTATTTTATATCTATAGATAAGAAGCATATATAGTCATCCTATCTTAATCTAATCATGTATTTATATTGTAATTTTGCAAATATTTTCAGTAAAATAAACATTTATCTGAGCTGCACAGTTTGAAGAGGATGAAATTGGACAATAATCTCATACTCATTTTTAATCAGCAGCTACCATTGAAAACTGATGTATTGTCATTTCTTGAGATTGATTTTACAGTTTACTTAATATTTAAATGAATGAGGCTTAATTTGAGTTTTAATTGGTTATTTGGAAATGAGGTTTGTTTTTTTTTTCCTTGCTTCCTTGCAAACAACTTTGAATGAAACATGAAATCCTCTTCCAAACTTTAGGTAAGGGCTTGGGTGAGTCACCACCTAATCTGAAGTCTATCTTTACCAAACACCAAACACCTTTGGTAGGATATTTTGTCAAAAGAAATTAACATTGATTCCGTGCCTCCAGAATGGTACAGATACAAGATTTGGCATTGCCAGATAAGATTCATTAAAACCTTTCCGAAGTTTCCTTAAAGATGTCTTGACTTTCATAGAGAAATTGTGGCTAATGGCTAGCCTATCAGAGGAAGGGAATAAGGAATTAGCATTCTGCTGTAACCATCTGTAGTCTACAGCACCAGAGTACAGGAAAAATGTGTTCCCCAATCCAAAATCTTATGAAAATTGTTTTCTAGATCACAGCAAGTCTACCATAAAGAAAATATGATCAAATATACATAGGTAGATTTTAGGGGAAATGTTTACTATTTTCTTATAAAATGGGAAAATCAGTCTTTGTTCTAAATCTGATATGACATTTTTCAGCCATGTAGATTTATTTTAGTGGTAAAGTTTAACATTTTTGAATAGAGAAAACTACTCTTATAGCACCAGATTTATGGACAGAGGATGTAGCTCGGTTAAAGGAATGTTTGCCCAGAGTGTACAAGGCCCTGGATTTGATTCCCATACACATAAGGGAGGTATGGGAGCGCATGCATGCCTTTGTCACTTCAACACTAAGGTGAAGGCAGGAGGAGCTAAAGCTGAAGGTCATCCTCAGCTCCAGTAACTGCAGCCCGAGCTGCATGCAGTGTAGCTCCAAATAATAATAATAAGAAGAAGATGGTACAGTAGACAATGAAAAGTAGCAACCAGTGTTAATAATTTGTTACTTCATCCTTTTACAGTCATTCTCACATGTAAACATGTATATACATATATTCTTTTCAAATGCATAAACACACGACGACCCTCCCATTCCTAATAATATCAACTTTAGGTTTGGCATTTAAGGATATTTTTTTCTTTTGACTAAATATTATATTTTATCTTGCTAGCATATCACTTTTAAACAGAGAAAACATCAAGAAAATAGTAAGTGAACCCCATTGGTGTAGACTCAGGTTGCAGATGTCTGTTTCTTGTTAAGGTGTACAGATATGCAGCTTCCCATCCTAGTTTCTTTCCTCACACCTACCCACCTCACTTTCCATGACTCTCTCTGTGACCCTCTCAAAAAACTATTGTTGTTTTTCCTGAAGTAACACGTTAGTTCAGGGGAATCTGGATATTAATTAATATAGCCAAGTGGCATATGAGGTTAACTGTGTTTTCTAGTGAAAAGCTCTGATATTTAAAAGCTTTAACAAATTATAGCTTTCAATTTTTACTAACTGTGCTACTATTTTTTTCATCCAAAGACCTTGCCATTATGAGCACATGAGCATTAGAACTGTAGCGAGAGATTTTATGTTATGGCCTTGTTCAAATTGCTTGATTCATTAACATGAAACATTTTATCCATGTGATAAGGAAGGTATAAAGTTTATTTAACAGCTTTTGATATGCATGTCTACACAAAGAAACAGCACTGTTCGTAATCATTTAAAGCACTATTTTTTTCTTGAATTTGGTTTGGGGTGTGTGTGTGTGTGTGTGTGTGTGTGTGTGTGTGTGTGTGTGTGTGTAGAGAGAGAGGGGGGATGGGGGAAGGACTGGAGACCTGAAGGCCATGCCAATGTAAGGCAAGCACTCTGCCACTGAACCACATTCCCAACCATGAAAAGGTTGGGCTTTTTTTTCCTTCCCCTTGTTGGTTTTGGTTTGGTTTGGTTTGGTTTGGTTTGGTTTGGTTTGGTTTGGTTTGGTTTGGTTTGGTTTGGTTTGGTTTGGTTTTTCAAGACAGGGTTTCTCTGTATAGCCCTGGCTGTCCTGGAATTCACTTTGTAGACCAGGCTGGCCTCGAACTCAGAAATCCGCCTGCCTCTGCCTCCCGAGTGCTGGGATTAAACCCTTGTTGGTTTTTTTAATGGGTCACAGTCTGTGAGAAATCCTAGGGCTGTGATGATTAGAGTATACCTTAGGAAGCTAAGGGGCTATAAGTACAACTGAGTCATCTGCTGGGAGAATGTAAGATAGCAAATGGATCTATTGAAAAGTACGGTTAGGCAAAAGAAAGCAAAAAGAAAAGTGCCAGTTAAACGACTTTAATAGTTCTCTAATATTACTTGCAGGGGAGGGGGACCATAAGTCATGCTCACCATGTGGGCATATTAAGACCTTCTCTTTTCTGTTGACTACCAGTGTGGGGCATAAACCTGAGACAGGAAATGGCCTACCCTTGACCCCTTCAATTTTACAAACGAAAGCAACTAGGGCAAAAGACTCAACAGAATTAGAAATGTATCTTAAACATGGGTTAGGAATTCTTTTAATAGATTGGTATCTGTAAACTTCCTGAAAACAAAATACAAAAACTAAAAGCTCTGGTTTAAACTTTATGGTAATTTCTGTGTGGTTGATAACATAATTTCCTGTTCAAAAATGAGAGAGGTGTTGTCAGAAAACATGATCCTTTCAAACACTTTAAAATCCTGAGTGAATCACATATTTAATGAGTAACTCGCCGTCCTTTAGTGAATCTGCAAAACCAGCCACAATTTGCATATATTGACTTGTTTAAATTCAATATACATATAAATAATGTATTATGTATTATATACATATATATTTCTCTGTAGCAAATCTCCTTTCAACATGAACTGTACTTAAATTTAGGACAAAATAATAACTTCCAATTCCTCTTCAGAGTAACCTTGTTTTTGGTAAATTAGCCTTCCTAAATTTTTCATGTGTTTTCCTTGTAAAAATAGTTAGTTTTATTGATTGTGACATCCGCCAACACACTGAAGCACGAATGGTCCGTCAGTGCTGCCGCTGGGGAGGCCCTTAGTTATGTGAGCATGACACAAACAGCTGGTTTCTGTAGAAGAGTGTCTTCATCGAGATTGGCCTTTGATACTTGAGAGCAATTTTATGTCTTTGAGTTCCCCTTTTTATACCTAGTTCTGACAACTGTTCTATAAAGTCTCCAAGTTTTTAGGAAATAATAAAAATTAAAAAAGAAAGAACGGACCATTAAAATTTCTTACAGTATTTAAGTGTTTGAGTTGTTCAGGGAGTAAGTTTGAAGGGGGAAAGTTTCTCTTATTAATCTTTACTAAGGTTATAAATCTGATTGCTTTAGCTGACTAAAGCCAGAATGTTTCCCGTTAGGAGTACAATAGAGAAAGTGGACCTGTGAGCTGGTACTCTTTGGGATTGTATTTACCATAGCTTCCATGAGGTTGCATAAAAGTAGCAGAAAGAAAAGAAACAGAAGGGCAGTAGCTGTTAGGTTTTTACCGCATGACAAAAGAAATGGATCTAATGTAAAGAAGAGACATCATGTATTCCCATTTCCCTACTTAACCTTAAACACAGGAACAGAGAAAGTAGTAAGCCGGGGTTCTATGATATTGGAGCTGGTCCCAAAGGAGTAAGAGTGGTTGTTACATAGTAACTACATTTTCTCACACTTCATTCCACCACTGTCCTCTGCTTTTATTTTTTGAGGGGAACAATTTTATATGTGAAGTCTCATTTTTGAAGGAGTGTGGCTTGTTTCTTGTATATATTCTATAATCATCTCGTACATTCTGCATGACATAGAAATTTTTTAAAACTTAGCACCATTGTCCAAATGCCATTCCTGAAATAATTATAGAATACAGTGCTAAGTGGTATGTGGCTACTGTCGTCAGTGTCCCAGAGAATGAAGTACTGACTTTGATCCTCTCCTCCTTGGCCATATTAAATAACCTATGATGGGGAACTCACGGAGGGCCACTTATCTAGCTGCAGCAGGATAGGTCTGTTGTGTAGTTCATGAGTGGAGAACTAGATATGCAATAGTCACGAGGGCATTGATGTAGACGCTAAGTCCTCCACTGTGCAGTGCCAGCACCAGCCAATAAACAGTGTTAGAGAGTGATGCCTTTCTCAACAGACTATCAAAGACAGCACTTAAGAGCAACATACCTGTATCTCAAAGAACATAAGAACATAAATATTTTGATTGTCTTTAAAATTCTACTTTCCTGAAACATGCCATGCGATGCCTATCTTTGGCCCAGTGGTGGTTTGCAGTAGCAATTTAGCTGGTCTATTTTGAACAAATTCCATGGAATTAATTGACTATTATAGACAAAGTTCTTTCTCTGTTTTCCCCTCCCTCTCCTCAAAAAAGCAGATGTATTTTTCAGTTCTCAAATGCTTCTCTTGGTGTTTGGAATCTAAGTGGGACATGAGAAAACAATTTAGTTTGTTGGTTCTTTCCATTTGTCATGAGGATGAGATTTTTCCTCAGCCTACTGTCAAACTGCAGCTTTGCCTAAAAGTACATGCTTGAAATGCCAAA
Source organism: Mus minutoides (assembly GCA_902729485.2). Lineage (NCBI taxonomy): Eukaryota > Metazoa > Chordata > Mammalia > Rodentia > Muridae > Mus > Mus minutoides. The sequence goes on along the minus strand of LR749827.1, from coordinate 220,743 downwards.
ACCTCACAACAAATCTAAGCATAGAACCACAAAATAGTGAGCCAGCAATAAGGATAGCAATGTATACGGCTACCTAAGTCCAGAATGTTTCTTGCCACTGACTAATTTGCTTCAGAGACTGCTGTATTGGCCTTCATGTTCTTAAGACTAGCAGTAAGATTTATACCAATAATTTCACAATCTAGAGCTCTAACAGGAGGAAATCCATTGCTGTTTAGTAAATGACCTAAAAAGCTTACCATGCTATAACTAGGTGTAAAAAAAAGAATTCTAGAATTCAGTTTATTAACAATCTTTTCCCTCCTACACATGTACCCTACTGGAATTCAGTAAGAGCATGACTTTGACTACCACTGTGGCCCTACTTTCTTCACCCTACTTATTTTTTTCAAATGACAATCTAAGCATAATAAAGATCATAGCCGCTTGATGAAATAAGCTAGCTCTATATAGACTGTAAGAAAGGAGGACCAGTCCTTCACTCAGCCATTCTTGGCATCCTTACCATAATTAGCTAAGAGTTGAGAATGAATAGCAATAGATCATTCTTGGCTACATATCAAATTAGGCCAATCTGGACTACATAAAACCCTCTTTAAAAAAAAAAAAAGAAGGAAGGAAGAGAAAGAGAGAGAGAGAGAAAGAAAAGAAAAAGAGATATGGAAAGATGTCAATTAAAGTTTATTGTTACTAATAGCCAATATTGAATACCTACTTAATACGACCACATTGCAGAACCCTTCATATAGACTTTCTAATCTGTGTAACAGCATCATTAACTTCATTATAAAATTGGCTCCATATTTCCTAACTAGTATATTTGAACCAAATTGACACCCAAGACAAAGATTGTGCTCAGTCAGGGAAGGCCATCTGTAAGACTCAGAGTCTGACACACAGACATGTGAATCCCAACAGTCATAAAACATAGTCTGGCCTCACTTAGCATAAAGTAGCTTCTGGTTACTGGGAACTCTTATTCAAAACTGTTCCCTATAAATGGGATTATTAGCCTCACCAAGAGATTTTTGCTTAAAGGAAGATGCATTCACTCAGTTTAAGTTGCTACTCATAAATAGAACTTAATTGATCTTAAGTATAGATTATAGACTGAACCTCCAACCGTGGTCAACTTTTAGAGTTGGTAACTTTTTTTAAAGCATTCAGATGTTGGGACTAATGATGGAGCATCCTGGTTCTATCCCTAGAGACCGAAAAGACAAAACACTGCTCACTGTGGGTCTAGGGTTTCATTTTCATGGACTGGAGATACTGGCTATGTTACATCAGTTTGGAACTAAAGCTTAGCAATGTTCCTGAGAAGTTTTGCTTGTTACACGTTCCCTGGCAGATGACTGACAGCTCGCCCTGTCCTCATACTCTGCAGACATTATTCCAGTCCCTGTCACCCAGAATTACCCACAGGATGAGTGCTCCTTTTACAGGTCCATATTCCTCCCCAGTGCTTTAGGAAGATGGTTTTCAAGCTTCCCTGAGTCCCCTTCAGGACTTGTTAAACCTCATGCCCACCTGCATTTCTGTACAGTGGGACTGGTGAAGTGAGAAATCCAAGGATGTGTGTTTCTAAGACATCCCAGAAGAAAGGATGCAGCTGATCTGGGGGCATGACCTAGAACTGTGATAGATGAGATTCTATCTGACCTACAAAGATAACTAGAAGAAAAAAATTAGAACTAGTACCCTGCTACCTGGACTGCCTTGAGATGTTCACAAATCAAAAGCAAAATTTTATAAGTTGACTAGAGTTTTGATAAATTATTTTATCCTCTTTTTATACTCATTACATTTAATAACCTTTCTGATTCCCTCTCACTTTTCAACACCTATCTCAAGATCTAGCTGGCAGGGATGGATTATAAAGACATGAAAATAATCATTCAAATAATATGGGTACTGAAGCATGTTCTTAATTTATTAATTCTTGCATATAAATCTCAGGAAAGGAAAGTGAATGATGACTCAAAATTACTGACAAGCTTGTTGAATATAAAAATATTAAGAGCTGAAGGAACTTAGAAATTACTTTAGTCTCCAAACTTTACATTTTGTAATCTGTATCATGCAATAAATGAATGATTCATGGGTTAGATAAATAGACTTAGGGGCTTTAAATGCTAATTATTTCTTAAGATATATGTGAGGCAAAATAAACTCATTTCCTTTCAAACACATAACACTATCTTCATCATCTTCCTGAGTCTTCTCTGTGTTTTCAAGATAGAGGAACTATATAGTGGAGTTTATGTTTCTTTCTTAGTTAACAGTTGGACCCATTGCTTTCAATGTAGAGATTGTTCCCCTAAGCACACATTAAGTATATTACCTTTTAAAAATGAATAACACTCCAAAATAGCACTTCATGTATGCGAGCCTTGTAGAGATTGTATAGGCAGAGTCTAGGTGGGTAAGTACTTAGTGAACATACATAGGGAACTAATGAGAAAAGAGTTGTTACCTACACCTTTTTTAATTCTGAGAGCTTAAGAGAAAGAATATGTGGGACTTTTGCATTCAACTGTGTTAATTAGGCAAAGTGAATAAAGAAATTTGGTTTCAAATTGCCAAAGATCATTCAAAAACATTATCCACACACACACACACACACACACACACACACAGAGACTTTGACCTATCTCTACAAAACAACACAACCAGTTTTGAGGGCCTGTACCTCTTTGATAGTTCACTTGCCAAGCACACCCTGGGTTCCATCCCCAAGGCTAAGATGTTTTTAAAGGAGTAGTTTTTCTCAGACTTTACTAGTTAGATGAATTGCTTATAACAGTGTCTACACCACAGAAATATATACTATATATGCATATATAGATTCCAACCCCTAAGCCTTGCTCTTGGAGAACTAATGGAAACTTGGTTCATATCATTTGTTGTTGAACCTGGAAATCTGAGAGAGGGGGAGAGAAGAACATTCATGCCAAGTATATGCTTGTGTGTCATCCCAATTTCAAAGCTATAAAAGATCGGATTATAGCGCTAAACAGTTCACATCCAGCACAACCGCTGATGCTTACAGCACCTATTACCAGGTGACTTGCCTAGGACTGAGTCTAGCAATTCATAGAAATTGTTTTAAACCAAGAGTCTCCTTTTAAAACAGCACAGAATCTCCACTGCGCCTCTGAGGAACAGAAAACTCTTTACCATGATAATACCAAAAGTATGCCCTTAATGGTTACAGCTTATATTTGCCTCCGCAGAGTTCTAAGCACCATTAAAATAACAGCATTTTCTCCCTTTAAAATTGAGTCCAGTTGGGCCAACAAGACAGCTCAACAGGTAAGGGCACTCGCTACCTAGCCTAATGATAGAAATCCAGTCACCAGAACCTACATGGCGAAAGGAAAGAACCAACCCCAGCAAAGTGCCATCTCCATAACATATACCTGCACGTGCGCGCACGCACACACACACACATATAAATCTATTATGAAAATTTAAAGTCCAGTGGTACTCAGACATTAGTGACATGGCGTATTAACAAGGTCAGTTTGGATTCTCATCTACAGGTACCGTGACTGACTAGTTGGTAGAGTGGTTTAGCCTTTTGAAAAAAATGTACAAGTCGGGGCTGGCAAGATGGCTCGGCAGTTTCAAATCCCAGCAACCACGTGGTGGCTCACAACCACCCATAATGAGATCTGACGCCCTCTTCTGGTGCGTCTGAAGACAGCTACAGTGTACTTATGTATAATAATAAATCAATCTGACCAAGCAGAGTTACCTGAGTGAGTAGGGCGAGTTGAGAAACTGGAGCGAGTAGAGGTCCTAAAAATTCAATCCCCAACAACCATCTGTACTCATATACATAAAATAAATAAATAAATCTTTTTTAAAAGCTACAAGTCACTTCTGAACCCCTCTTACA
>LR749827.1:196867-216739 GCA_902729485.2 Mus minutoides | reverse complement strand
GGGGGGGGGGGAGAACTCGTGGCCATTTTGTTTTGCTTATTTGTTCAAGATTTGAAGCTGCAGTTGCCAGGAAAAGCAGGCTTAAATATTAGACTTCACGTGGTTCTTTCCAATGGACGCCAGAGGTTCATTTTCTTCTGACACATAACATGTATCAAATTGGATGTTTTCTTAGAACCTGACAGTATTAATATTTATTAAATAATTTCAAAAATCTTTGCTTAATGCAATATGAAACTGCTTGGCATGAAACAACTATTATGGGAATAATATATTTGGGTATAAAACAATATGAGTAAAATAAAAATGCACTTTGTGACAATAAAGTCTCAAATATTATTTTCAGAAACCTTGGCCATAAGAACACTCAAGACACGATTTTTCTTTTTCCATCAGGGGCAATTTTTTTTTCATTAAATTAAATAGATTTAACTGAGGAAGTGTGGTCTATCTGGCTGGTTCTGTAGCAGAGCAAGCAATTACTTCTCTTTCTTTTCAGCGTTCCTCTTGCTATTTAAAAATCTCTCTTCATTGTGTATTATTAGCAGACCTAAATCACAGAGCTCCATTTAGTGCCCTCACTCTCCCAAGCTCAGGCTGCCAACATCACAATTTAGCCGGTTCTCCATTTGCCATCTCTGATAGAATATTCACGCTGATATTGTACAAGTAGGAACCTGTAGAAAGCACCGAGTTTCAGCCTGGAAAGTCCCCAGGTTCTGAGCGTTCATTTTAAAAATCCTTTACCTTTTATATAATTTATAATACTAAATTGATTTAGAATATAGACTGCCTGTGGCACTTATGGTAACTAATGCTAGTTTGAATTCATTGTTCAACTTTTTTAAAAGGTTTTATCTTAGGTTTGAAGATATAACAACCTATGGTTTAATACGTTCCTTTCACGAAGGTATTTGCATCTGATGTGAGACTTATTCCATAGAACCCACATGCTATGTGATAGAAACTTTTACATTTTAGATGGAAAAGATTAATCTTGGGTAAACACAGAGCTTGATTCTCTAGACTTTCAATAATTAATTCTAAATAACAAGTTAATTTTTTACACAGTAAATTTGGTACACAGCATAGCTTTAAACCAAATTGCATATAATGCTAAATTACTTGCTGTATTTATAATATACTTAAGAAAACCAAGAATTTTAGGTGTTTATTACTCGGACTATTATTTGAAGTCTTTGTGGAGTTTGAAAGAGTCCTAGTCTTGCCTTTGACCTAAGGCGCAACAATGCTCTTATATACAGGGCAGGGCACCAATGTTAAGGAGCCAAGTCTTGGTTTCTAGCAGATGGTTGCCTGGGCCTAGGACGAGGCATTTAGCTCTGAGGATGCTATTCATCTCACTCAGCACTTGTGAGGATTGGATCAGGCTAGGTGAGCTCTGGACCTTTCTCATGGCTTTATCCCTGGAGCCAGTCAAACTTCTTAGCTATCTTCAACTTCCTTCTCTATCTCTAGCCTTCATCTTCTCCAGCTGCTCTTGCTGCATCTGTCATTTATTGACCATTCTGTCCTTAGCATTCTCCATATGTAGTTATGGCTCTTTGACAGTTTTACTTCTAATTTGCCCAGTCCCCATGATAAACCTTGTGTGTGTGTGTGTGTGTGTGTGTGTGTGTGTGTGTGTGTGTGTGTGTGTACACTCGTGCTAATACAGAAATTAATTAATGATCCTATGTAAGTTTTAACTAGACAAAAAGCTTTAAGCAGGCAGTTCTTAGAGTCTGATGAGATTTTTAGACATGTGACCTAAATCTTGATTAAGGATACATCAAACTTGGTTTCCCATAGGACAACTCTTACCTCCTTGACTTGAACATAAACTTAAAGGCCTCTCTCTTCCTCCTCTGCATTCCCTCCACACCCTGCCCTGTGCTGATTGCAAAAAATCGTCTCTCTTCACTTAATCACTGCTGTTCTGCTCCTGTTCCTTTTCTGCCTTGGAAATCACAGTACTTAACAGAATTTTAAATGGTGACAAACGATAATGAAAGTGATCATTGGAAGCCTGCTAGGGAATGCTGTCATTTTTGTTGCAAAGATGCCGCACAAATTAAGGTGCAATGTGTGGTGGGGTCTTCTGTTTTTCTAAACATCCTAAATTTTACTTAAAGACATTTTTGTGCCATGCCCAATGTTACTTAGCTCTAAATATCTTTTGCAGCCTAATCAAACTTGTATTTCCCTTCAACAGCTATCTCTTTCTTTTATCTGCCATGTTCTAGGCAGTGTGTTCATACCTATGAGAAGAGTGACGCTATCATAATTGGCTATATTTTACATTTAGCAATTGATCTTTTAAATATGATTTTTTTTTTACATTCTGTCAGTGCACTAAATATATTTCACTCATACAAACAGAGAAATACAACAGTACTATTTTAGACAGTAATTTTGTCTTCATCATTCCAAAGCTCTCTTGCTGTCCAGGAATGAAAATAGCAATCTGTTCCAGCTCATGCCTAGAGTGCTCAAGTGGCACTGAGTTCCTGAGCAGCAGGCATGAGTGATAACTACATCCCATGAAGACACATCATCCACATGGTTTCTGTAGCTGGATGGCATGGTATGGGGACATGTATTGCATATTTGCTCTTTGACAGGACCACCAGATCTCTTCACTGGATTCTGACTGTCAACACTGCAGCCTAGCTGCTCACCTTCAAACACTCTACTCTCCCTGCCTGAGCAGCCTAATCCCTTGTACCCCTGTTACCCCCTATCATTGCACCTCCATTGTGAGTTTAACTACCTCATTTGCATAGTAGGCCTAATAAATCAAATGAGTTTTCCTCCTCCCCCATGTTCACTTTTTGTACTTGTCTAGCTTATTGGTTTTTAATACAATATTTTATTCTTTAAGAACTTCATGAATACCATGAACCTATGCACAAGAGATTGATGAGTGACTACATAATAAGCTGAAGGAGACTGTTTTGAAGATCCATTTGAAGGTAGTATGAGTTTCTTACCTAACTAACTCAAGAACCCACGCCTCTGGCCCCCTCCTGAGGGTTCACAGTGAACAAGAGTGAAGAGTCCAGAGAGCCGCATTGCCTTCAGTCACACACTCAAATTCAATTACATTCATTACATCATCTCTGTTAAAGCAAGAACTCAACACATATTAGAAATATCTCCACTTCACTAGGATTAATAACACTGTGATCAAAGCTTTAAGTAGGAAATTCTACAAAATAAATGACCCCTATCCTTGGTATTCTAGGTTACCAGAGTTGTAGCATTGCTGAGGAATTCACCATCTTAATTTCTGAATTTTACATGCAGATGGGATTATTCTGACCTTATATTTGTGGCCATAAAAAGTTCGTGTGCAAGTTGGCCTAATCTGCAAGAATTATCATATATTTATAAATTATCATATATTTAAATATGATATGTGTAAACTGCATTTAAAAATGCTCCATATGACTAGGATTATCAAGGAAGAGCTTAATAGAAGTTCCACAACTACCTTTTACTATGAAAAGAATAAAACTAGAATCTTTATAATCAACTTCTTCCACTCCCTTATTCCATAGCAATGATTTTAATGATATTTCTAGGTTCTGGGTCCCCCTAAATTCTCCACCACTAGTACAGCATAGTAACTAGCTTGGTGTCAGACAGTCCTGGATTGAAGTCCAGATTCTATCAGTTGCATATCAAAGGCATTTAATCTAACTTTACAGTGTTCTGAAAGGTATTCATTCAACTCTCCTCTCCCTTGTATTTTCTTCAAACACCACCTAACTGATCACCTCAGAACCTGCACAAGATCTGTAGAGTAGTTTCTCCATAGCTGGTGTTCACCGTCTGCTCCAGAGTCAGTGGGAGTAGTATGTTGATTTAAGATACTGCTGGGTGTTTTCTTAGCACTGGGTGAATTTTCTCATCCCTTTCTTCAAAAATTGAAGCCATCATTACAAGTCTGTGTGGTGGCAAATGTCTGTAATCTCAGGACTACCAGTTCAGCTAAGGCACAAAGTGAGTTCAAGACCAGCCTTGGCTAATAAGAGCCTACCCCAAAATAAAACAAACAAACAGATTAAGACTAGGTGTGGGACTCATTTCAAGTCCTTTAAAGGAAGAAACTTTGCAGTCATAAACGCCTGGATAACGGGATGTAAGGGGCTGCTACAGTTTGGGCCCCAGGGATCTTCATAGGGCACTGTCAGCTCGTGAGCTCGTGAGGTATCTGAACTGTATGGTTTCTCCTTTTAACTCACACAGGAGCTCTGTTTTCTTTTGACACTCAGAGACTTATAAAACTACCAGGAATGTTTATCTGAACCGTCACCTGACTATCATTGTGTTGACTGCTTGCATGTTCCTTGTTTCCTCTGAGAGGTACACAGGGACCATTAGGGTAATTGAACAGTTACAGGGAAACTATAGCTGAGATCCTGTGTTATCTTATTAATTTATTGTTTATTAGTAGTATATCAATTAACATTTATGCAGTTTTCTATTAACAGCCATGGTAATAATTATAGGTTACAAGAGTCAGCCTTCTTTTGTTTTTGATTCAGACTAATTATGTTCCTACACTTTCACTATTAAATCTAAATTTGTAATGTGGAGTAATAAACCACTATTCAAGGTAAGGAATGACAATTTTAGGAAAATTAGGTTACTCATTTCCTTTTCCAACATACCTTGCTATAGCCCTCATTGCGTAGGGACATTATATGTTCATAGTTTCTCCCTCTACTCCCAGGTGGAGGTGATTATGAATATTCAAATCTTATTTTAGATACCTTTGTATGACACATAGATCCATGGGACAGCATATGCCTTTGATAGGTTGTAATTGAAATTACCAAAAGGAATAAATTGGAAAAATGATTGACTTTTGATTACAACTTTAACTTTACAGATGAATACTTGGCATCGCTTGTGAGCAAATTCTGTTCAGTATATTAGCATTTTTTTCTCAGAACTAACATAATTTTCTTTTATTTTTAGAATGACCATAAAGAGTAATAAGGTTATTTCTGTAAGAAAACTAAGTATCCATTAGATATTTGACTCAGAAAGTAACCTCTTTAAAACCGATGAACACAGCAAATTATAATGGTGAGGTAATCATAAATTAGGACCCACAATGGTATCCCGAGGCTTTTAAACATGGGATGCAATGTATGTATTTCACTGTTCCAAGCAGCATAAGATAAAATCCCATTTCCCTCCCACCTGCTTGTGCTGCGTCTGTCTCCTTTCTGAGCTGGCTGTAGTAGTCCCTTTAAAGTATCAGTCCTGAGTTCCATTCCAGAGTACGTTAGTCTCTGTGGAAGAGTTTGAAAGGAAACGTTTTTGAAGAGAATAAAGCTGCCTACCTTCTGATGCTTCTGAAGGAATATTTAGATGTATTTCACTGTTCTACTTTTCAATTTTTGATTAAAACACCATTTCCATGGTGTCAAATGCCATACCACTCAATCAGTTTCAGTGACTATGGAGACAAGGGACATTGCCATTAACCAAAGAGTTCCTGTCTTCTCATAAATCACAGCATCCCCACACCTTCTTTCCCAATTCCCAGAAGCAGCCATGGATCTGTTTGCCACATGGCCGTGTACTCTAGGATTTTATTTCACTGAACATGTATCTATTTTCATTTTGGCTTCTTCTGTCTGTCCGTTAAATCGTCCATGTTGTTGAGCTGCATAGCAGGTTTTCTTTTTATTGCTGATAAAATCCGAGGTGATGAACGACTTCACAGCCAGCCTGGTGAGAAAATGCTGTCCAGCATTAAGTGACAGTACCCGTGACCCTTAGACACCTCTCCCACTGGGGCTGTGTGGATCAGGCAGGAATGTTTAGGATACTTGAGGTTTTCCACAGTAAACTGAGGACTGGATGAGAAGCCATCAGCCACCACTGTGGCCTTCAGACTGGTTCTTCCCCTCATAGTAATGCTGTGATTTCACAGAGTAAGCATTCAAAATAATTCCAGGTGAGGAAATACTCATTGTAGAGCCTCGTTTATCCAAATGCCCTGGAGAGATGGACCTGGTGTGGCATACTTGCAACCCTAGCACTTGAGAGGCTAAGGAAGGAGAGAACCACAGGCTCAAGGCTGTCCTGGGCCTGACTTTGTCTTTTAAAGGAAAATAGTAGATCTAATAATACTTCCATTGTTTGCTGAGTTGGTGATACTTTGGTAGCTATTGTGTTCTCTAGATGATGTAATGTGGACCTCATGAACTCAATTTTATAGTTAGGAATTGAGTTTGACCTAGAATCCCAAGGAAAGGTTCTATCAATCCCAGGTGAGTGGGCACATCAAGATTGACATCTAGATTACATCTGGCTGTTCTAGACACCCTAATGCTATCTGAATGTTGCCACTTAGCTCTTGAGGCAGTGAAGTTCTAGCAATAGCACTGAGTTTGAACAGATATTTACTGTGAATCTGGGATGCTGCATGCTACTCTATATTGCAGAATACCTAAAGGGTGAATGTTTTCATTGTCTGTTGTCTTGTTCAAGAGTTCTGTCTGTGTCCTGTAAATAACTGAATTTTATGTTACCCTGCATCCTCTCCTGCCTCCACCCTCAACACTAGAAACACGGGGATCACAGCATGTCATCACATGCCAATAGCATACATAGGAACACTAGGAACACGGGGCTCACAGCATGCCATCACATGCCAATAGCATGCATAGGAACACTAGGAACACAGGGCTCACAGCATGCCATCACATGCCAATAGCATGCATAGCAGCTACTCCATTGCCATTATGGGAGGGTGACACCTCATTCAGTGTTTAAACAATTACTTGGCAATAAAAAGAAGCTATATAGCAACTTAATGCCTATATCAGATCATGGGGAAAGTTACCCAATGAGATTTTTTAAAAGCCTGAGTGATAAGAGAATACTAATAAAATGATTATTTTAATTTCTTAGCTCTCAATATCTATTTGAATTCTCATTCCTTTTATGTCACTGCCCACCACTAAGTACCCAACAATCCTTTGTTGTTCCTTAAGAACGTGTGTGTGTGTGTGTGTGTGTGTGTGTGTGTGTGTGTGTGTGTGTGAGAGAGAGAGATGTCTGAAGGTGAGCATGCATGTCACAGTGCACATGTGGAGGTCAGAGGACAACCTCATAGAGTCAGTGCATAGTCAGATCTCTCCATGTACCTTAGGTGGGTTCTGGGCATCGAACCCGGGTCCACGGGCTTGCACATCAAGCACCTCTATCCACTGAGCCATCTTGCCTGTCCTTCCCTACCTACTCAGACTCATTTTTCTCCTGGCTTCAGTCTGATAATTCCAAAAATACTGAAATGAAGTTTCTCCTTAATGTGACCTACTTTCGTGTAGAATTTGGCCTGTGTTATATTTCTCATTTTTAAAAGGCCAGCTCGATTTGAATTACCAAGAGAACTTTATTAGTATAATTTAACCTGTAAGGAAAACCTACAGAGCCATCATTATAAGCCTCAAGGATATATTCTCAATTCTAAAGACTGCTAATTTCTTTTGAGCAATATCTAAACAGTCCAGCATAATTTTAGTTGTAGTAATTAATTTTAATCAACAGCCAATAATGTTTCTTGCCATATGGAAAAATGAGGAATAGCCCCTATTCTCATTTGAATATGAGAAATGGTCAGCTTAATGTGAGAAAGGTAAAGAGATCAGATCAATCATGGGTTATGAGTTAGAGAATTACAAACTTCATTTCTTGGTGCATATATCCTGTTGAAGAATTTTTGAAAAGTCTCAGTATAAAACAGAGTTGATATTATAGTAAATACCTTTTCTCCTTGCATTTGCTTTCTCTGGAAAGCACAAACCAGGCTTTTATGGGGCTAGGGGTGCTGGCTCAGGAGCTGAGCATAGGCTTAGCCCATGCAGGGCCCTAGGTTAAGTGCCAAGCACTCAGAGGAATTGGCTTCTCGCTTTCAGTTTTTTAATTCATTACATTTTTTTGTTATTCCTTCTCAGTGAACACAGTGTCACTAAAAATGCTAGTTTTATATAAAGTGACTGGAAGTTTAAAAACTCAAATCAAAAGTTAATATCAACAGCCACAGTCTTTCCACAGAAGGTATTTGAAACCACAACTCTGGTTTTCACAAGAAATAACTGGCTGTCCTCTCTCTACAGTGGGAAATGGGAGAGGGACCTGTTCTTTAGCCAGTGAGCTCGGGGCAGGTGGTGGGAGCAGAGCAGTCTCCTAATTACTAATTTTATTGGCAAAATATAGTTGTGTCTATCTACTATTGGGACTTACATAGGACTCTTCAGGATTTAAAATACTTTCTGTAAACTTGTTCCCAAAGAAAGTATAGTGATTTATTTAAAGACAATGTATTACTCAGAGCTGTGGGAGAGTTTTGAACCACCAAACTTTTAGAGCTCAGCTTGCCTTTTATTTTTTTTCTTGAAAATAAAATCAGGGTTTTTTTTTTTGCTTTGTTTTGTTTTTTTGGTTTTTTGAGACAGGGTTTCTCTGTATAGCCCTGGCTGTCCTGGAACTCACTCTGTAGACCAGGCTGGCCTCGAACTCAGAAATCCACCTGCCTCTGCCTCCCGAGTGCTGGGATTAAAGGCGTGTGCCACCACACCCAGCTATAAAATCAGTTTTAAATGTCACCCAAATTCCCATTTTCTCAGTGGAAGAACCAGTTAGCACAATAAAGAATTTTAGAACTAGAAAGAACTCTTGGCATCATCTAGTCTTACCTTAGAGGTCACTAGGTCCAGGGAAATCACTCTCCCACCCACCCCGGGACTGGTTTTTCTACTTTAACCACGGTCCTCAGATCCCAACTGTATGTATGTCTAACTGGCTCTCCATTCCTTCTGCTAGCCTCCATATTCATGCGGGTGGGCCGGCTTCTTGATTCACTGAGTCTGACTTAGTTTCAGGAAAGTATTGGCTGCCATAAGGAACAGCTTGACTTTTAACTAGGACACCTGGCAGAGGTAAAGATGCATAGTCAGTGCTGTCACTGGTCCTCTGGAAGTTACACGTCAGAGGGCTATGTCATGGTGACTTCAGAATGAGTAGCGCCACCCGATAATCAGGTAGTGAGACCGCCTACCATACTGTAATGAGGCCAGCACCGTGCTTCATGGAGAGACTGCCAGGGGGAGTATAATGGGAAGGTTATTTGTCCGTCTTCTCAGTCCTGTTTCTCATACATTAAATCAGCAGGTATTCCTTTTGCTGGGTCTGACCACTACAGCAGAATGTAAGCTCCTGTCTTTGGCCCCCAAAGATGATAAAAGATACGTGGCCTAGAGCAACTGTCTACACAGTAGACCCTGCACAGACTTGCCACAGACTGCCACTGTCTACAGAGTAGAGAAGCTGCACTCAGCTTGTATAAGTTTGTGCAGTTCAACAGCCCACTTGATTAACATAGCCAGCCTCGTCTGGACACAGTGAGAAATACATGTTACAACTGTTGTGAGACATCTTACAAATAAGAGATCCATAAATGTAACAGCTAAAGAAAAGATGAGTGAATATGTAATACAGTAAGAGTGGGGTATTAGATCAGCTAAATATAGTTGGATTATTATATATAATGAGTTTCTGTGTCTGCAATTTTAAGAATTTCATGTATTTCAGTGATTTTTAAGTGTTTCTCTAACAAATTTTAAGTGCTGAAACTATCAAAACCTAGTACTGAACACAACGTTAAGAAGATTTGTTGATGGATACTTATCTATTCTGTGATTGACCTGTCAGCACATTGGGCTTAGGTTGGTAAAAGAGGAGGAATATTACCAATGATTTATCATACATGGTCCTTTCTGATTTGACTATATTTTCAATGTCTATTTTCTCATAAAACTACCATATCACTTTCAGTCTCAAGCTCTAGCCAGAAAAGATGAAAGGCTTATTTATATAACTAGGCATTTCTTCCAGATGACTTTACTGTCAGTTGTAGAGGGTAGAACAGGCAGTTCTCAGTGGGTCTTGGCCCCCTTGGGGGGGGTCACATATAAGATATTTATGTTACAGTTCAAAACAGTAGCAAAATTGCTGTTATAAAGTACCAACAGAATACTTTTATGGTTGTGGGATCATCACAACATGGTATCACCACAGTGGTATGAAAAGGCTGTAGCATTAGGAAGGTTGAGAACCACCACAGTAGGAGACTCTTAAACTGTAGGGAAAGGAAGTGATCCTTTCAAAGAGCCACCTCCTGTTATGTGATGATGAACTAATCCCAGTTTTAGCAGGAGGACTTTCATGTTTCAGCCCCTTCTCACGGCACTCTGCCAGGTCAGCCCCTGGCATAAGAGAACCAGATACTCTGCACTCCACACGACTGACTGACAGTCTCACTCTCCCCGGAATGACATAGTTTTCATCTCGCTGTCAAAGCAGCAACTTCAATTTCATTACACTCAGAAAGAGTAGACATACTCAAAATGTAAATGTGTGTGCATGGCCGTTCTTTGAACTATATATTAATACAGTTATTACATGGTAAAGAGCCATCTTTAACGCTTACCTGATGAAATGGGAATTCAACAATATGGGAAACATCCATTCCATTCTTTGATTTGTTCTATATTTTGGTGCTTTGGTCTCCATTGTCCTTTTATCCTTGTATTTCTTCTAAAAATAACTACTACAACACATTTCCCCTTAGTCTTTCTATTAAAATAAAAGAGGTAGGATCTTGTAAAATCAATATCACACATTTTTTGCTGTACTGCATAATAAGAGTGAGCAGTTAAGATGGGAAACCTTAGTATTTAGTACTGTTTTCCAAACTTGGTTATCAGATCATAAGTTGCTTCCATGATTAAAGAGAATAAGTATACTATGTAGTCAAATAGACCAAAAATAATAATAATAGTAGCTAAGCCGGTCTGTTTTTTAAAGCCTAAGACTTGCGAGCACCACATGGCAGCATTGCTACTGTTTGCTTGAACAAGCTCTCCTGGGACCGTCAGGTCTGTGGACTGTTTTCACTATACTTGGACGTGAATCCTCATAAAGACACAGGCTCTCAACAGCTACCACTTACAAACACTATGCTGTTTCTGCCAGCTATAGTTCATCTTCCCGATTATATTTGTGACGTTTGTGAGACTGTACTAGTACGCAGAAGATGGACCTATATACGTATTTAGGGTTTGAAACAGTAGAATTGTGTGCATTTTAGAAAAATATATGGTAACTCATGGCACTTTGAAAAAAGGAATGTGCAATTATAATGGTTTCTACCACTGACTGTTTCTTCACCCTAGAAGTACTCTTACTAGGCTTTAGAGTCAAAACCAAACCCAACGCTAAAACTAGCGCTTTGTTCCTCCCGTTGACCCTGTTTGATTGGTGATGTGGAATGATTCACATTGATCATTCCCCCACTGAATTTTCTTATGTCCTGACCTCAACACCTTCGAAGAATGCTTTCAGTGAATCCCGTGATGATCAGGAAAAAACCACTGATTTAAATATAAGCAATTTTCTTGTCAAAATACTTTTTAAGAAAATATTCAAACATTTAAAGTAGTGTTTATTCATTTAAAATAGTTTGGTAGATATCTAGGTAGACACAATTTATCCTAAAATCTAGGGGGTTTTCACCCACACAAGTAAGTATATATAATTGTACTTAAAACACACCCATATATCCCCCCCCCGCAAGGCAAATAAGATAAATAGTAAATGGGTTTCTATATGGGTATGACTCCCATATACATAAACTTCTGTTCAGTCACAGGCATTTTCCTGTGCTATGCCAGTATGTTGTGAGCACAGAGGGTAGAAATGCTAACATTAGAAATTGGCATCAATACAAACTACACATAAACTTATTGCTATAGAATGCATCTATCTGCCTGTAACTGAATAATTTAGTATTGGTTTTCTCCAGCCTTCCCTACTTAAGGCTGCACAATCATTTTCAATGAAGGAAGATAGAATCTATGAACAAAGAAGTTTTTTTTTTTTTTAATGGCCCCAATTTGGCACACTTTGAAAAATCTATTGAGTTTTTTTTTTTAAAGTTCATTGGTTGCTTACAACTTCTGAGTCTTACATTTAAATCACAACAATTTAAAATCACACATTTCCCCTGCCCTGCAAAATGTATTCAGAATTGATGCAGACTCATAACTTGTAACTGCTAATGATTAAAACTTGTCATGTATACTGAAAGATTAAATGGCATAAGAGCTACAAAAGATTGGTAATTAATAATGTAACCCCATAGACTATCAAACTTCTGGTAGTTCTGGGTTTCTTGCAAAGCCTTAAAATATTTTAGTGAAAAAAAAAATTACCTAAAAAAAGAAGGCACTTTATTATCTGGAGCTAACTATTTATCTGTGTAGAATTTGTCTAAAAAAATCCCTTAAAGTATTCTTTATCCTTTTATAAATGTATCCTATTATACATTTTTCTAAAGCCACGTAGAATATAAAGTGATAAAGTAAACTATTTTAATTTAACAGAAAATTGTGTTACATAGTATAAACAATGAATAATACAGAAATGAAAAATAGAAAAAAGTATATGTGATAATGGTAAAAAGTGTCTAAGTTAACATGTAATCATTTGAAATTACCATGAAAATTTAAAGACTCTCAGTGAAAAAAAAATTTAGACAGCTTTTATTTGTTAATTCTTATTTTTAATTATCTTTACTTTGTCTTGAAATGATTATCAAATGAGAGGGCAATCAGAACTTCTGCTAGCCTATCACACCTTGGTTTTGTTTCATGAGCTCTATTAATGAAACCATAAAGCTTAAGAAGCCATTTTGTTTCTTCTTTTCTCCAGTCTTCCAGACTTGGTGAATTATCAGATTTAAATCATTCCTGTAGATTTAATCGTGCTGGTATATATATTCTCCCTCTTAGAGAAGTCAGTAGTTGACTTATATAATGCATTTAATCAGCAGAAAAAAAACATACAATATTTTTTTTTACCCTTGCATGTTGATCCTTAACATCTGCCAACATAAAAATGATAGGCTAATATTTTCCAATTTTGTTTGTAAGCAGTATTCCTAAACATTCTAAGAAAATGTTTTCCCATGTTGTTATTTTTAAGTTTCTACACTTTAGCCCTTTTTCTCTCTCTAGTTTTAAGTATTTTAATAAATGTAAATGTTTTCTAGACAGAGTCATTATTTCATGATAAAGAAAAGAGTTGAGTTTATCAGGTCTTTCCTTACCAAGGAAAGGCTAAAAACAATTGGTTTTTGTTTTGTTTTGTTTTGTTTTGTCAACTGTTTGGTTTCTGTCTTTGTTTTCTTTTTAAAACAGGATATATTAACCCAAAGGTGTGTTGACGTCAAGGCATGAACAATCGTAAATGTAGATCTATTGAGTATTTTGTGATGCTGAATAACAGGCTTTTCTCAACCTCTGTGATGCTAAGTATTTTCCTTAGAACGTTTATTTAATGTTAGATTGTTGTTCTGAAAGATGTTGGTCCTAGTGGGATTTTTAAAAACTTGGAAAACAAACGCATGTATTACAAGTATAGCAATGAATTGTAACCTTACCGTACATACAGTACTGATACTCTACTTTCAAACATGTTTCCCTGTTGAATATAGACAACATAATGTTACTGCTGTATGTTACTGAGTACTCTTTCCTAAAGGACCCTGTTATCACTACTCCAGATTAGATGTGGGGCAGACACATGATGGACTCCTGTGTCTGCGTAGACCCTACCAGGTATATTCTTCTCTTGGTGAGTAAAATTGTATTTTCCATGACATCAGTACATTGAGACCTGAATATACCTGTATCAATGCTAATTGCACATTTCGTATACAGTTACCTTCATTTGCCAAAAGTGGCATAGGCTAAAACTGGAGGGTTTGTTACATGTTTTCTGCCAGAAAGGTTTTCAATTATATTAGTAGTGGGTTTGTACTGTGAAAATAGTGGAATTCCTTTTCAAATTTCTTATCTGCTAAATTTAAATTAATATTTTTTCTTTAGCTCACAAATTACCCTAAATCCAGAGAGAATCTCAACCTTTTTCACTGTTGTCAAACCAAGCATAAGGAACAGCCCTATGATCCTCCCAAGACAGTTGAGGAATAAGGACTAAATCCCTTATGTTACACTGCAGAATAAAGGCATTCGGTGAAAGAAATGAACTGCAGTTCATCATGAGCGCAAGGCTTCTGTACTTGGCATTCCTGCATGGAAAGGAAAACAGGTATGGACGCCATTGGCATCATATTCACACTGACCTTATGTGGAAAGCCCCCCACCACCACACTGGAGGACTTCTGGACTCAGTCTGGTTTGCTGGGGACAGGGGTGGGGGTGAGGGTCCTGTTTCTTTAAACCTTTCATTTTCCAAATAGCTATTTGCCAGCATTGAGGGAGAAGACATGTAGACTTGAAAATACTTTCTTAAGAGATCATGTAACTGTATAACTCTGTATTTAAATTCGGAGGAGGAAGGATTATTTCAATCCGCTGCCTCGTATAAGAAACATTTTTTTATAAATCTGTAACTGCTTTAGTGTTAACAGGGTACAAGGTGGTTTTGTCCTGTATTGTATTTCAAAGGTTCTCATCGGTTGTGACTGTATTGTACTGTATGAAAAGAAGTCAGAACTTGCCTTGTTTTGTTTATAATGGACCATAACTCATACTAATTCAGTTTTCATGTTCCAAATTTTTCAGTGATGCATGTTCACAGTTAGGTCCTAAAATCCTGTGGTGCTAATTCCTCCATAATCCAATGGTGCTTTTTGTGGATGCTAACTGCACACATGCTGAACAAGGCTTGAAATTCAAAAGTTCCCTCCCTTCCTCTGTTTATATGAAGTAAAATAAAATAACTTGAATTTGTCTCAAAGTATTCACTGACAATCTAATAAACTGGTTTATATGTGTCATTAGTTTGGATTCTTATTTTTCAGAAGTCAACTCAGTCACACTGCCCCCCAAAAGCTAATCTTACATGTCTTTATTTCATTATTCATTTGTGCCCGCAAATTTATGTTGTCTCAAAGAAGTTAATCCAGTTGGTCTAACTTATGAAACTGTGTTTAGAGAGAACCCATAAAACCAAGCCCTGTCACACCTAAAAATAAGTATGTTGCAAAGAACAAACATGGGCCTTTGTCTGTTTTAGTAGTTTATTGATAATTAACCATTGGATTGAACCAGAAGAAGAAAACATTTGCAGGAAAGCAAGTACACCTTCTAAATCTTTATTTCATCCTAGACAACACTAAAAAGACTCACTACCTCAGGGCCGCCTTTAAAGTTAGATTGTGGAATTGAAATGCAGGTTGGCGGCAGAGTTCCTGACTAGCGTGCATGAGGCCTTGGGTTCAGTTTCTGCAGCGCAAAAGTCAGAAGGAAAATTTCACTCTTCAAGTATGAAAATAAGGACAGAAATAATCCAATTATAATTTCCTAGAACAAACTGACATCATATATCAGAACAGATAGAGAAATGCATGATGATGGTCTCGTGGGATGTTAAGCTTTACCCACTATACCAAGAACTGTCGTATAAGGGAAGCTGCTAATAATCTCCATGAAATCAGAGCATTTCTCCCAGCCAGAGATAAATTTAATACTAGAGCCATATGTGTATTTGCATTCTAACCTTGTAGCTTTCCTAACCACTGGAGATATTAAATTTTGAAAAGAAGAAAGAAAGGAAGCAAATTACCAAGGCTCCTCTGACAACAGTCATTGACATCATATATAAAGGACTCAAGCTTGCCTGTCTAGCCAGTGGGTCTGGCGACTGGAAAAACATTCCTGTATCACTGGGAGTCCCTGTTATACATTCATTTCATCTCAAATAGCTATTGGATCTCATCTGGCTTCTGATATCAGAAACTAACATTTGGAGAATGGAGTCAGAGGCAGTCTCCTTTGATTCTTGAATAAATGCAGTATTCATAAGTTGCAGCCTCTCCCAGAGGTATTGCTGCCACATGGCACCTCTTTTACAACAGCATTCCAATTGCTACAAAATAATTCCACATGATTTTAGTCAAGGAGGAGTAAATAAATATAGGAATGTTTTAGAGAATCTTTATTTCTGACAATATCTGTCAGCATGAAAGTTAATTCTATATTCAAGAAAGAGTAAGAGACTGCCCTTCCAGAGGTCCTGAGTTCAATTCCCAGCACTCACATGGTGGCTTGCAGCCATTTGTAATGGGATCTGATGCCCTCTTCCAGTGTGTCTGAAGACAGCTACAGTGTACTCATGTACATAAAACAAATAAATAAATCTTTAAAAATATAAAAGTAAAAGAGTAAGAGAATATGTTTCTTGCTTTTGTAGAGGAAGTAAGGTTTTATATGAAAATATTTCCAGCCTTAACCCCGTCAACTAGATTTCTGTGTTAATGTTCACTATAATGTTTGTACCATCAAAAGATTTAAAATGTTATCTTTTGGGTGCTCCAACTTAGTGAGACCACTCCTCAAAATACAAAGAATACTGGGGGTGTTGCTCAGTGGCAAAGCATTTGCCTGACACATAAAAGGCCCTAGGCTCAATCCTCAGAACCTCAAAAAAAATAAAGTAAAGTAAATGAAACATCTGCCTTAAATTTTAAAAGAAATGAAGTCCCTCTAAGCAAAACCTTGATTCAAAGATGTAAAAGGTATACATCTATCAATAGGTTTCAACAATATTTTGGAAAATTGTCTTTCCTGATCATAAAATAATTTCATTATAGATCTTAAGCTCAAGATCTTTTTTTTTTCCGTCTATGCCCTTGCAGGAAAGCATTTTCTAAAGAAATTCAGATGTTCTCCATTAAAAAGAATCTTTTTATTAAAATTTTAATACTGAAAGCCCAGGGTCACTCATCTTTGGGAATTAATTTGTGACATCAGAAGTTGTTTCGAGTCTGAAAGTAAACAATTTTAAGAAACAATCAGAATGAGCCTATGGAGTTCATTTCAGACCTGTTCTCCTATGTTCGTTCTCTGCTGAAACAGATTCAGATTCACACTTAGAACTAATGCTGTCTTCCTTGTTCTCTACTTTATCCTTGGAAAGAGGAGGTGGGTGTAAAAAATAATACAATTCACTCAAAAACTGAGCAGTACTTCATCAGGCTGAATAGAGCACACAGTACAGTGAGCCGAACGCTACACATAATTCATTTTGGAAATGGATGTCTTATACTCTGAATGGTAGACAAAGCTTACACTTTTTAACAAAACAGAATGTTTGATGTCATAAAAGACCTAACAAAAGACATGCAATGAAAAATGACTTCTGAATGGAAGGATGGGCTCCCAGCTTTGTGAGTTTAGAAACTCAGTCTTGTTAGTTCATTCTGAATGAATTCATAAGAAAGTGCCTCAAAACAAGGTCAGGAAGAAACTATTTTTCAGTGCCAGATATCCAGTGGAGAAATGAAATAATTTACAACCAAAAAAAAAAAAAAAAGAGTGTTACTCCTGGGGAATTGGAAGAAACTGTGTCTAAGACACAGACTTTGAGTTTTGCTTTCCTCTTTGTAAATTATTTTATAAGCCTTATTATTTCTTTAATTTTAGAAATTACTTTTTAAAGGAAAGGAATAAGTGCTAGAGAGACTAGATTACCTTAGTCAATTGGCCACCATTTTCTTTCTTCAGTGGGAAATTCTACTCAAATATGAACACCAGGAAGTCCCTTGGCAAACAGAAAAACAGACAAAGGAGAATGAGTAATATGCTTGAGTAGCATCTTGTCATGGTATCTCCATGAGGCAAACCTCCCAAGAACGAAGTTCACAACAGCTCATCAGAACATGCTCCCTCCAGCTCACCAGAACACGGTCCCTCCAGCTCATGACGGAGAACACTAGCAAATCCTTACGCTTTGATTTTTTTTCTAGATTCCATTGACTTTGCATCTTTCAGTGTGGGGCTATTACGGCTTATAGAATTCAACCGCATAATTTTTTACATTCAGTATCACTTTAGGATCATTAATGATACGATACAATTTATAGCCATCATTAAGCATTATTGTTGCTCATAAATAATCACATTGTTTATAGTTTTTCATGCAATTGCTATTCATTAAGCATTAACATTAATCACTGACTATCATTAAGGATATCCTTCACCATTACAAAAGTTCTACGTATAGTAGCTCTCTCCTCATACCCACCCACCACCCTCCTTTTATTTGTTTTTGGGGGTTGGTGTTTCTGATCACTTATCTCAGGCTGCTTTAACTCACTATGTAGACAGGATTGACCTTGAACTTCTGATCTTTCCATTTATCTCCTTAGTATAGTCATGTAGCACAATACTATACTTGGTTTTATATAATGCTGGGGATTGGATCAGGGCTTCATTCATGCTTAGCAGTCACCCTGCCTAAACTGAACCACATCCCAGCTTCTTTTTTTTTTTTTTGTTAAACAGGATCCCTCTCTCACTGTGTAGTCTTAGCTAGCCTGGTACTGAGGTAGCTCAGGGTAGTCTCAAACTCACAACAGTCCTGCCTCAGCGTCCACAGTTCTGGAATTGCAGACATACACTACCACACTTAGTTGTACTATTTCCCTTCATGACAGAGATTTGTGGTGCATTTCAGTTCAGCAGTAGTGACCAGTAGATGATCAAGACCCTATTCCTGCCGTCACTGTGGGTCTTCCCAGTAGACCACTGCACATTACAATGGGCCAGATATGAAGCTAGACTACTTCCTGACACCTCTCCTGGAAGCCACTGCTCACTGACCACACTCAGCATGAAAGATTGGCATATTTGCCATTCTTTCATAGACACCCACCAGCACATGGCCAAACCATCTGTGTTAGTCCAGATCCTCCAAGAGACGGATGCCAAGATGAGATTATTTATTAAGGGAAGTGCCAGTAAGAATGAACTACCGGAAAAGCCATCAGACCATAAATCATGTCTTCTCCTTTGAAGAAAAAACACAGGGGGCAGAGAGAAAGGATGAAAGGCACAGGTAATGTATTTATTAAACTGCAGTGTAACTCTATGCAAATTTTATTGAGGCTTGTGGGGAGAGTTTAAGGGAAAGCTGCCCTTTAGAAAAGGCCAGCATCTTGCAGCTACACCCCTACCCAGTATCACTGTCACAATTAATCATTTCTCATCCTCTGAGGGGAAGTACATTCCAGTGCCAACATGATGACTGATTTTAGAACATGACAGCTGGGTCAGTGGGTCATTTATGTAGAGATGTAGATCTGGACAATGCAAATAAGAACCTATGGTGGTTATGAAAGTCCATCCCTCAGATCTCCTATTTTTGATTGCATTATTGGGCCCCAGGCTGTTTCTGCATTCTGGGATGCTGGCTTCTGGGTGGTATAATATTTGGATTGCAGGTCTGTACCACCCACCTCCTTTGCCATGAGGCAAATTGCCTTATAGGATGTCTGTCTCTGCTACCATGCTCCTGTTCATGTGCCTGTGGTGCCAATTCTGAGATAAGCAATGGCGGTGTTAGTGAGGTCAGTTGGCCAAGCCCTGTTGTTAGTAACTGTTAATACATGACACAGAACTCTCCATTGTGCATTCGCAATCCAGTATATCTCAAATTTATGGTCCCTTCCCTTTAAGACTCCTAAGCAGATACCTGGGCCATTGGCCAGTATCTGAAAACTGTAAATACAAAATATATGGCCAGATAAATACCTTGAAGTCATCACATAGCCACAGGTATAAGATGAGAGTTGACATTGCATCCATTGAGAGTGATGAAGTTAAGACCATTTGGGCAAACTCTTCAAGCCACATAGTCATTGCCTCTGGTCCTACTCAGTTTTGTAATTGGATGTACCAGGAGGTAATCATGGACTTCCACGGCTCATGTCCAACTCTGAATTAGAATGTTCAATAAAATCCAAATCATAATGGA
>LR749827.1:184367-191867 GCA_902729485.2 Mus minutoides | reverse complement strand
GGATTCTAAGTCAAGGTAAAATGGGAAGTAGGGAAAACAATTTTTAAAGTATACCTTTGTCTTATTTGGGGGATACCTTTAAACCCTTAATATTAAATTATATCTAAGGCACTGAAAATATTCTTGAGAATGAAACATAAATTAATACTTTAAAAGAAATGAATTTCCTTTTTCTGCCTCAAGTGAGTCGCCGATCATTAGTCAGATGGCCAGGCTTAAAGCACATGGCATGGGCTAGGCATAATATCCTACTATCTCCCGGGTGAGAATCTGGCTCTTTTCCTGGGTGTAAGCTAATTGCAGATTCTCTGCAGTCCCTTTGGAGTCTTTACTTCTATTCTTTCCAACCCTCAGTAGGGCACAAAGCCCGTTTCCATGGAAATTGTGTTGACTTGTCAATGGTACTAAGCCTATAGCCTTCTCTCAACCACACAAACCTCTCTCACAAGACTACTGATGAGCCGGATGTGCTTTGGCAATGTTTTTATGATATTAGTTGGCCATAAACATATAGCACTTGTTACAACTAGCAC
This sequence comes from Mus minutoides, assembly GCA_902729485.2. Classification (NCBI taxonomy): domain Eukaryota; kingdom Metazoa; phylum Chordata; class Mammalia; order Rodentia; family Muridae; genus Mus; species Mus minutoides. Next base: position 191,334 of record LR749827.1, on the reverse strand, counting down.
CAGTCTTTGAATTTATTACTCTTTCTTAAATTATTTCATTGATAAGACCTGCTTGAGTATAGTAGCACACATCTGTAATCCTAGAAGGCTAAGGAAGGAAAATGATGAATTTGAGATACTATCAGAAAACAGTAAAAATAATAAAGTCAAGGAATGTTGTTTCCCACTACTTTAATGCCCATCCTCCGGGATTTCTAGAGCTACTACTATACCTCAAGATAAAGATGCTCTTTCCCTTTTGGTCCCTGCTAGAGGCCTCTTTCTGCAGAGCTATATGATCTTGCACATTCATGTGGTTTAATTGGTGCTCACAGTGAGCTAAACTTTATCTTTGTAAATCACAACCCTCTGACACATCTATTCTCCTTTTAAAGTGCTGTGTGACACAGAACACAGGCTCAGGAATGACCAGCATATCTTCATGGTTGGTATTAGAGGAACCACTCGACATCTCTCTCTATCTCTGTCTGTCTCTCTGTTTCTCGGTCCCTGTCTCTCTCTCTTTCCTTCCCTCCCTACTATTCTCCCTCCCTTCTTCTCTCATTCTCTCCAACATCTCTGTAAAACTCTGTAACTCAGACTATCCTCAATCTCACAGTCTACCTGTTTCAGCCTTTCTGAGTTCTGGGATTAGAGGCTTATACCATCATATGTTCCTAGATGCCATATCTCTTTTTGAACAGGGAAATGATTCAAGATTTGACATTACATTCTTTGAGTATCAGGTCTGGGTCTAGGAGTATTCTAAATACTTCCCCTCTCTCCTCACAATACCACAATGCCCTCTAAACACAACGGAATATTATTCAGCCATAAAAGAAGAGTCTTGTCATTTGTAACAATATAGATGGAATTAAAGATCATTGTGATAAGTGAAATAATCCAGGCACAAAAAGACAAGTGCTACATAATCTTCCTTACAAGTGAAATCTCAAGAGATGGATCACATGGAATTAAGACTAGAAGGGCAGCCAGTGAGCAGGGATGGTGGAGAGTGGGGAGGACATTGGAGAAGAGGTCTTAAGTTACAACTGGACAGGAACAAAAAGCTCTGGATGACAACAATGTGCTATGTAGTTCCAAAATCTTGAAGTTTTTTTTTTTTTAAGTTTTAACATTTTTTAAATGTTGTGCTTGAAGACACAGATGCGTTTAACTTGATTTCAATGTTATCTAATGAGCCACATCCCCAGGCCACACAGAGATTTTTTTAATTGTGTTTTTAATGTTTGGCTAAAGCCGAGCATGGTAGCATACACCTGTAAAGTAAGCACTAACTAGGTAGGCTGAAGCAGGACAACCATGAGTTCGAGGATAACCTTGGCTACACAGCAAACCCTGGACATAAAATTCTCTGTGTGATATGCACCCTCAAGTAGTAGTCCATGTTTGCTTGGCTTTGCAACCATCATTACAAGCTCCAAACCATTTATGCTTGCCCAGAGGAAACTCTAGGCATGTTAGGAGTCAGCTCCAACTCTTACCTGCCCTTTGATTCTGTCATGCACTAAGCCACTTTCTCTCTGACTATAATTCCCTATTCTGGATGGGACATATCAGTAGACTCATATACTGTGTCGCCTGCATGTCCAGCTTCCTGCATGTGTCTTATGATTTCAGGTTAATCTGTGCTAACTAGAGTGCCCCAGTGCTTCATCCCAGTCCCAATCAACTATAATCCACTGGAATATGGATCCTGTAACTGTGTAATCCACTTTTTATATACCCACCTAACAGTGAGACGTTTGGATTGCTTCCACATTGAGCATCTGTGACTAATGCCACTATGAACATTCATGTCCAAGTTCTTACAGATACGTATGTTTTCAACACGTACGGATGTGTGCCCAGAGGAGGAATCTGGAGGTAAAACAATAATTTCATGTTCATTTTGGAGGAAAAGTCAAACCGTTTTCAACAAGTGGTACTTTGTATCCTCACCAGCAAGTAAGTTACTTCTTGCATTTTAAACATCTTGAATATCTTTTTGTGTTAATATTAATAAAACTGTTTTAATAGCAGTGCTCTAGTTCATGAAGACATTGGGATCTATTTAATTATTGCCTTAGAGGAGACAGTTTTTAGAATGCCAACCAAAGTGTAGTAAACGTATTTCACATATATCTTGTTACTGGAGTAACTTGGTCCAAAGTGACGTATGTTTGAAGTATCCTTAATGTTACATGAGTAGCATTTAAAGACCTTTGTGGTTTCAAGTGTACAAATTCATAACTTTTGATTATGTATGTAACCACAAGAACTCCATTACAATCAAATAATAAGTCTATCCATCACCTAAAAGAGTTGACTTTCAGGATTCAGGGGATAGCTCAGGATAGGGTGCTGGTCCAGCATTCATGAAGCTCTGGGTTCAATCATCTGAGCTGTGGGGTTTGGGGGTTGTTTGTTTATTTGTTTTGTTTTGGGTTTTTTTTTTTTTTTTTTTTTTTTTTTTTTGGTTTTTCAAGACATGGTTTCTCTGTATAGCCCTGGCTGTCCTGGAACTCACTTTGTAGACCAGACTGGCCTTGAACTCAGAAATCCGCCTGCCTCTGCCTCCCAAGTGCTGGGATTAAAGGCATGCACCACCATACCTGGCTGAGCTGTGGTTTAAAAAAAAAGCCTCCTCCCCTCTCTTGTCCCTTTCTCTCTATTCTCTCCCAGCTTCAGGCCACCATCAATCTATTTTCCATCAAGTGAGTCTGCGTCTAACAGGAGCACATTTTCTACAACTTTATTTAAACAGATTCACGTAATGTATATTTTTGCCCAGTTCCTTTTACTCACTGTGATTATTTTGAGATTCAGCCATATCATCATGTGCAAAAATGAGACAATATCTCACTCCTTTATATTTATGTCATTCCACCATATGGGTGCACTGGATCTGTTTGTTGTATTTCTTTGTGGATGGGTACCTGGGGTTGTTTCTAGTCTTTGGCATTAAAAATAAAAACACTGTGATAAATTAGTTTCAAATAGTGTTATATTTATTTTATATTATTTGTTTAAATCTTCGCTGGGTATCTAGACGTGGATAACTAGATCGTGTGGTAAGTATGTGTTTCTCTTTTAAAGAAACCAGAGCTTCAGATCAGTAAGTAGAGCCAGCCTCGCCAGCCAGATCCCTAGCAGTGCCTCAGATGGGTGGTGGAATGCACCTCTGTAATCCCCCATTCCAGAGGTAGAAGCGGGATTCAGCCAGCTCCTGGGCTACGTGGGCTACCTGAGATAGTTAGGAAATTGACAAACTCCTTCAAAGGCATTGTTCCATTTTCATTCCCATAAACAGTTCTCCTCAGTTCTTGCGAAGTGATATCTCTTATTGTTCTAATCTAGAAAAACACATTGATATTTATATAACTTATTTAGAACCAATTTATTGTATATCTTGCAAATGTGTACATGTAGTTACATATGTATACATTATTGGATTAGACATTTGGCTGAATACTGACATTATCTACTTGGTTTGTGGGGTAAACCTTACAGAAATTCAAAAGGACAAACAGAAGTTCTGCAGTGACATCAAGTCAAGAATCCACATATATGAGCATGTAATTACATCCCTTTAATTCGAGCAACTTGGGAAGCAGGAGCAGGAAGATGTATGTGAGTTTACAGCCATCCTAGTCTATACAGCAAGGCTAGCCAATGCTATACAGTAAGACCTTGCTTTTAAAAAAAAAGAGGGGGAACAGGAAGAGAGAGAGAGAGAGAGAGATTATATTCCAGAAAAGAGATTCATCTATCTTAAAACTTTAAAAATACAAAAATGTAAGATTCAAATCATGCATCTATTTCATTATCTAGCGTGACTCCTACAAAACTTGAGGTTTTGGAAGAAGATAACAAAGTACCTCGAATTCCATCCAATTCTGCACCTGCAGGCCTGGGTATGGTTTGTCTGTTTGATCAGATTAGTATTGCCTCTAGGATGTGGTGTGTGGCTGCTGAGCTGAGAAATGCCTTCTGTTACATCTCTATCAGAAAGACCAAAAAGAAAACTTGCATTCACTTGTGCTAGACTACAATGCATACATGTACTATCTTACCACAGAGCCCGCAAACTATTTTACTATCTGTCAAAATACAACCTAAAAGAAACTGGATTTGGGGGGGGCATTCAAATGAATGACCTTTGTCCATTAGAGTAATAATATCAGGTCGATAATCAAAAAAGTCATATATATCTTCTACACTCTTTTCACCTTCTCTTCCACAAAGATGCCTAAGCTTTGGGGGTGGGGAGATGTGGTACCGATATCCCATTTAGTGATGAGTACTTTGCAGTCTCTTATTCTCTGCTCTTTGACCAGTAGTGGATCTCTGTGTTAATCATCATCTTGCAAATAGAAACTTCTCTGATGAATGATGAGAGAAATGCTGACCTATGGGTATAATGATAAATCATTAGGAATCGATTTAATACTGTGTCCACTCAACAGAGTGATTGCAGTAGCTTCTCCCTACGTAGGGCTTATGACCTGTCTAGCCACAAGTTCTTGATGATAATGGCAGCAGGCGTAGGTTTCACCCTATGGAGAGAGCCTTAAATCCGACCAGAAATCGGTTGGTTAACCACATGATATGGGCGCCAATATTGCAGCAGGCATGTCTTGTCACACTCATTGTAGCTCACACCATTCACCGATGGTTAAGATTGACGATTGCTTTTCTCCTCCAGCACTAAGAAAACTAGCTGGTGAGGATGAAGCTTCCAGGGCAGGACCAGCCTGATATCTCCATGTCCTATAACTCAACTGCACCATGGCTTCAGCAATAGGCTTTTACTGTCAGGTTCCAGGGGTAACAAGGGAATTGGCAATAACCTCTAATATTTTAGGGTCTGTAAACTCTCGCTGGCCAACAACTACTATTCCTGTCATTAGGGTTTTTTACTTATTTTGTTAACCTGTACTGACTAGTAGGGTCATTATCATCCTGTTGCAAGGTTTTAACTATATATATTAAATAAACAGAGTTGTATCTAGTACACACATACACACACACACACTTTGGGAAGCTTCTACAGAAGCAGGTTTTCATGTGAAGATGATTATAAGGAAACAGGGTCTTATGGACATAGAGGGCAGCTGTGTATATGAATTCACAGCAGTTATGATAGGAAGCACAAGACCAGCCAGACCAAATCTCAGCATGAAGAAGGGACCTGGGCATAAAGTACTACTGCTTGTCTGGGAGCTATTGGCAAATGACAGCTGCTGGGAGAAGGAGAATCAATAATCCTAAATCAGTCACCCATGCGCCAGTAGAAATCCATACACCCAAGAACATATTGGACACATTGGACTTGATGGGTTTGTTTGTTTGTTTGTTATTTTTTTATTTTTTCCAAGACAGGGTTTCTCTGTGTAGCCTTGGCTGTCCTGGAACTCACTCTGTAGACCAGGCTGGCCTCAAACTCAGAGATCCGCCTGCCTCTGCCTTCCAAGTGCTGGGATTAAAGGCATGCGCCACCACGCCCGGCTGATGGGTTTGTTTTTAAGAAAAAATAAATAAATAACCAAGGTTGAGTAGGTGGGGAGCTAGGAGATGTGTGGGGAAGGGAGAGTAAGTAAGAATGAGAAAGACACATAAAATCCTCAAAGAACTAATAAAATCATAGATACCTTAAAAAGGTGTGTGTCATAGATAGTAAGATACTGTATCAGTTACTTTTCTTATCTCACTCGATGACAAAGATATCCTATAGAAGCAGCTGATGGGAGGAAGGGTACGGCTTAGCTCACAGCTTCCAAACAAGAGTTCAGTCAGTGACTGCTTGGCCATGAACTTGGGAACAGATCGTAGGCTAGCCTTACTTCCTGGTGGACAGAAAACAGGCGCAGAGACTAAGAGTGTGGTATAACCTTGAAAAGTTCATTCTCGGTGACGCTCCTCCACTGAGACCCCACCTCCAAAATGTTGCCACTACCTGACAAGCATGCCACCAGCTGGGGACCAAGCACTCAAAACATGATTCTGAGAAATATGTTTTCTATCCAAACCATCACAGATGCACATTCCAGACAGCAGAAAGGAAACCAACCGAGGTTCCAAGGCCTGCCGTGGCAGCACAGATGTGCAGCCAATGATCTAAGGCATAATGGAATCTCTCCTCCGAAGAAAGGTGTCCTGAGGCAGGACTACACAGACTCACAGACAGTGGCAAAAGGCGGGGCTGCCTGGTGGAGAAGCAGGACCAGGACACTGGGGAGTGAGGAGGGGTGAGGAGTCCTGCAGGTGGCCAAGTGGAAGCGGATTGAAGGGTGGTGAGTTTTGTCCTATTCTGAATAGCTAATAGAATGTCAAACAGGAGCTGGTGAAATGGCCCAGTCAGTAAAGTGCTTCTGTGCAAGCTTGAGGAAGAGAGTTCGAGTCCCAGAATGAACAACTTTCCCAGCACTGGACAGAGACAGGAACATTCCTGGGGTTTGCTGGCCAGTGGGAAACATAAGTTTCTAGCCCCCCAAAATAATTGGATAAACACCTGAGGAACACCACCAGATGCTGGCATCTGTCTGGCCTACACACACACACACACACACACACACACACACACACATATGCACACACGTGTACACACATTCCCATACCTATAGATACACACAAGGAAAATGTAGTCTTCTCAACCAAGAAAAGGACACTAAAAACCTAAGTAGCTACAGTAACCCACACAGATGTGAGTCTTCTGGTAGGCACTGATGTGAGACAAACAGATGATCATTTATTATTTACCAGATTACTTTCAATACCAACCCATACATTTTCCACAAATTTATAGCATTGATCACAAAAGATTTTCAGTGATTTCTCTCTACATAGTATGAACCTATTTACATGAAAAGAAAGACATACTTATATTTGTTTTCATAGAAAATATCCTGGAAAGGGCATACAAGACACAAATAACAAGTGCCTTAGGAAAGAGGAACTGTGTGTGACACATTCAGAGAGTTTCTCG